>PVIR01008915.1:0-55254 GCA_004026965.1 Petromus typicus | reverse complement strand
CAAGGACCGGGGTTCGATCCCGGTAACCACATACAACATACCGGGCATGGAGACTCACTCCACCAACAATTAGTACCACATACCACAGTGCTGGGCATGGTGGCTCACGCCTGTAATCCCAGCACTCAGGACGCAGAGGCAGGAGGACTGCTGTGATGTGAGTTTGAGGCTGAGTTCAGGGCCAGCCTGAACTACAAAGCAAGACCCTGCCTCAAAAAAAAAAAAAAGCAGGGGGAACAGCCTCGGAAGATTGAACCCTGAGCCGTCCTCCATCATCTTTTTATTGTGTAAAAGTACACAAGTACAAGCAATTGGAGTTCCACAAAGTTCAGCTGTCTCCCACCCTCCATGGTATTTCTCCAACCAGGTGTTCCCACTTCCATTTGCAGCAGCATGCCAAAGCACCCACAGGCCCTCTTCTCAGTGTCCACAGGAGGTCAATTAGCCCCAAATCTGATCTTCACACTGTATAAACAGGGTCTCCTGTGCAAAAAAGGCACGGGATCTCTGTAAATAAGGTGTACAGAACTGTGAAAAAAAAGAAAAGACCAGTTGTAAATCCCAGCAGTGGGTTATAAGTCTGAGCAGTCATTATACAGATCCTTAAACAAGGAAGACTGTATTTAATGTAAGTGTATATTTTGAAAAAAAAAAAAAAAAAAAAAGAACCAGAAATAGCCATTTTCACAGCCAGTGAAAATGAGCGTTTTTTTTCTTTTAATTATCTTTATTGGTACATTATGAATACACATCATAATCACATTTAACATTAAGAGTTTGTACCAGAATATGACATGACTTGATTCTCATTTTTTCCCTTTCCCCCCCACCCTGTATCCCCTACCCTCTATATACACAATCTTTGTTTTCTTTTTTCTTTATTATTACCACATTCATTTTCCCCTTGTTATTTACCCTTACACTCTTTCTTTTTAAATATTTTCTATTTCATAATATCAACTATAGAAAATGAGCTTTTGGGTTATTTTTACTTAGAGGTTGAAAGGTCTGAAGAAGGCAAGGAGATATTCCGTGCCCATCTTAAAGGGGGGAGCTGTCCCAGAAAGTCTGGAGGCAAGCGCCAAACCTTTTCCACAGTGCAGATTCTGTCATACCTCTGTCCCAGTTCAGCATCCTCCTCAGTCCCTAGAGCCCCCCACAGCTCACACGCGAGTGTACAGAGGACTTTCACACTCAGATTTAGGAGTCAGACTCGTTGGGTCCAAACCTCAGTCATTCCAGTTCCAGGGACACTGGCAAATTACCTAACCTACAGTTGGTCCATGAAACACTTGCTTTCGGGATCTATAAGCCACACTCTGTGCCCAGCCATGAGGGATAGAAGCCTTCCCGTGTAGCCTTGAGCAAGGCTACTCATCCTCTCTGGGCCTCAGTTTCTCACCTGAAGAATGGAAAAGATAGTGACAGTTCCACCTAGAGTGGCTGTAAGGATTATAACAATGTGCATATGTGTGTATATGCATGCACATACATGAGCATGTGTATATTGGAGTAAAAATGTGTGTATACATGTATGTGCCCAGCAAGTACAGTCTTCCCTAGGTATCCATGAGTCACCTCTCCCTGGCAGGTACCAAACCTATGGGTACTCAAGTCCCTTACCTAAAACAGAGCTGGGAGTGGTGGTACATGCCTGTGGTCCCAGTCACTTAGGAGGCTGAGGAAGCAAGTTTGCTTGAGCCCAGGAATTCAGCCAGCCCAGCCAGCATAGGGAGATTCTTGTCTCATAAGCAAAGAAACAAAATGGAGTAGTATTTGCCTATAATCTATGCAAATCCTATGTACTTCAAATCACCTCTAGTTTACTTATAATATTTAATATGGTATAAATGCTGTATAAATACTTATTAAACTGTGTTGTGTAGGAAAAAGTGATAAGCAAAAAGATCTGCCTATGTTCAATAAACACTTTTTTTTTTTGGTGTATGTGGAAGGGCCATGGATACAGTCAACTGTACTTACAAACATTGTTGTTACTGATTTTTTTAACATTAAGGCTAGGTTATATATAACAAAATAAGCCAATTTAAAAAAAGGCAATCATAATGCTGGTGATTTGTAAATGCAATAAAAATTGTAATATTAGTGTTTGATAGCCAACCTGAAGAATGGGCAAGACCTAGCTTCTAACCTCTTGCTTCATATCTCACTGTCTCCTCCTAACTTTTTGGATTTTTACTTTGATGCTTCTTTTATTTACAGGATTTTCTATCAGGTTTTGCTTGGGAAAGCAGCTCTTTAAGTCCTTGCTGAATTCCTCTCGCACTTTGTCATCCTTTTTATCATTCCATTTTAAGAATTACACTTGGAGGGACCATGGATTTAACTCAGTGGTTCTGGTGCCTGCCTTGCAAAGACAAGGTCCCTAGTTTGATTCCTGGTAACTACTTACAACAATGCTGGGCTTGGTGACTCACACCCACCAGCAATCAGTACCACATTCCACAGTGCCAGGCATGGTGACTCACTCAGCACTTGGGAGACAGAGGCAGGAGGATTGCTGTGAGTTCAAGGCTTGCCTGGGATGCACAGTGAGCTCAGGGCCAGCCTGAGGTGAGACCCTGTCTCAAAATAAAGAATTACACTTGGGGGCTAGGGATTTAGCTCAAGTGGTACCGCAACTACCTCAGAAGCACAAGGGCCTGAGTGCTGAAAAAAAATATTACACTTGGGGAAATTCCAGCTCCTCTTCTGTCCAGGAGGGGCAGCAGATATGAAGGATTGCATAGGTCAGTGGTTCTGAGGGTGGCTCTTGGACCAGGCAATAACACCATCTGGAACTTAAATCCTTGCCCCAACCCCAGATGTGCTGAATGGGAAGTGCAGAGACAGAGCCCAGCACCTTTCATTCTGACCAGCTCTTCAGAGATTTGGACGGATGCAATGGTTTGAGAACTATAGTCATGAAAGAAGCACAGGCCCTGTGGCTTATGATGGTGAACGTTTTGTATCCATTCCAGTGAGCTATGGGTGCCTGGATGGTATGAGTGTCTTTAATGGCAGCGTCTGCTTGTCTCTATGTCCTGAATTGATCCTAAGTATTTTCCTCTCATGGTCATTTGACTTGGGGGAAGAGCCAGAAGTCACATGATATCAGATCCAGTGACTAAAGCAGATGAAAAGCCACTATAATGTTTTTACAAGCCTGCCTTTCCATTGGATGGTACTTGGCACCAACATTCATCATAATTCTTTTATTAGATCTCATAAACACTTACAAAACTCTTCCTAAAGTGGCAAAAACAATAGGATTAGTGTGTTCAAAGCAGGAGTGAGAAGCCTTTTGAAAGCGATTAATGGCAGTGTCTTTTATTATAATACTTTTTTTTTTTTTTTGAGACAGGGTCTCATTTTGTAGTTCAGGCTGGCCCTGAGCTCAGCCTCCAACTCACATCACAGCAATCCTCCTGCCTCTGCCTCCCGAGTGCTGGGATTACAGGTGTGAGCCACCACGCCCGGCACTGTGGTATGTGGTACTGGTTGCTGCTGGGCGTGAGTCTCCACGCCCAGTATTGTATGTGGTTACCAGGAACGAACCCGGGTCCTTGCGCTTGCAAAACAGGAGCCGGAACCACTGAGCTAAATCCCCCTCCCCTTATAATACATTTTTAATAATACAAATACTCACTATAAACATTGATCATACCTCATGTTGATTTTCCTGGGTTACCAGCTTGTAGATTATGGGACTTCTCAGCCTCTACAATTGCACAATCTGTATCCACATCTTTATCTCTGTCTATCCAGAGAGAAACACATAATTGCACAATCCATAATAAATCTCCAAACCCTTTTCTCTCTCCTTGTCTTTTTCTCTCTTGCTCCTGTGACGGTCTGCCTGTCTGCTACTGGCTCAGTTCATGTGGAGTCTCTTGACTTCTACGGACTGTTTGGCATTTTTCAAGATCCTAGGCCTGTTCTGGACAACCCGTGCTCACATGAAACTCCAAGGCCTGCTTGTGACCACAGGGAGCAAAGGTAGGAGGGGCTCCAGCTCAGCACTTGGATGTCTTTTGACCCATGCTCTCTCCTGACTCTCTGAAGGCAGAGCTCAGAGGTGGGTAGGAAGGTTTCCTGATCTACTGTGAGCTTTCTGGGAGTTGCTTTGCCTCTCAGGACTTGTAGGTCACGGTCCTCTGTGAATAGAGCAGGTGAGTAGGGAGAATAAAGAGGTAACATGTGAAAGTACTTTGTAAAACCAAAAGCTGCTCCGCAATTGTAAATTATAACCAGACAAACTCTACAGGAGGGATTCTCAACTTCTTTCTGGGTCCCACACTAGGGACTAACTATGGTCCCATGCCTGACACATTCCTAAGACATTCCAGCCACACCATGTTCTGTTCTACTCAAATCCTTACCCCCAACCCAGACCTGCAGACAGTCTAGAGTCAGAAGTGCCAGGAGACTGAAGAGATGTCTGTCTGTCTGTCTGTCTGTCTGCCTGGTGGGTATGAGCTTGGCTATTCCCTGCCCCCAACCCCAGCCCAGTTCAGCCTCCATCAGTGTCATTTCCAGCCTGTTCTCTTTTTTGCGATCTCTCCCCTCCCTGGTTCCACCTGTGCTTTGGCAGCGAACTTCTTGTCTCCTGAATCTTTCTATTCCCTGCCACTAACAGTCTTTTCCCAGAGCATAACAGTTGCCTGGGAACCTCACTAGATTCTCTCCTTCTTTCTTTTCCTTTTTTTTTTTTTTTTTTTTTGTATCAGATATTGAACCTAGAGCCTTGTACTTGCCAGGCAGGTGCTATGCCACTGAGCTACATTCCTAGCCTTAGATTTTCATTTTTTTTATTGAGCACAGAAGTAGCCACTTCCAAAAGGAAGACTTCAGACTTTTCCCAGGGTTGAAAGTGCCTTTGCTTCCTTTGGCTCTGCCCCAGACTCTAACAGCAAGATGACTTTAGCAAATCCCTACTAAACGCCATGGCTGGTTCCCTATTCTGTCTTCCAGTGCACTTGGCCTCTGGCCACTTCTCCCACACACCCCTCTGAACATGCAATGGTTGTAGTAGTTACTTCCAACCTCACTGAGCTTGTTGCTTTTGCTTGGAGGTGTCTTACCCCAGACCCTCTGTCGCTGTCTCTCTGTCATGATTCCAGTGTCTCCCTGGGAGCCTCTCCTTGACCATTTCACCTACAGTAGTCTTCTCTCCTCCTCATCGTACTTAGGCAGGCACTGTACCACTGAACTACATCTCCATTTTTTATTTGCTCCCTCACTCTACCCATCAGCCCACAACGAGGGAGGAGGAAGCCACTTACATGACCCAAACAACAGTCTTAAGTTGCTTGGGCCTTTTGTACATTTGATCGAGCTGTAACTATCTGAAAAATTTCTTCTTCCTGGGAGTCCCAACACCAAGCCCAAGGGCCAGAATTCCTCCAACTCTGATGCCCACCTAGATTATGACTTACATGAGAAGTATAGCTTCTCTGGCCATCATATTCCCAGGCCTGGAATGGAACAGACGCCCAATAAACCCAGTTGGTAAAGGGAAAAATGACAGGCAAATAAAGATCCAAGCAGGTGTCTATCTCTGGTCAGGGAGTGTCTTTGTCTCTCTGAACCTTTGCCAAGAAAGCCTTTTGGGAGATTTAGCAGAGTTCCTTTGAGCAAATGGAACATTTAAAGTAGTGCCAAGATCACAATAAGCTATATTTCTTCTTATCCCAGGACCCAGACAGAAGCACCAGGGGTCCATTTCTCCCAACATTTAGTGCTTCTTGCACTATACCCAGCTGCTCAGGGATAAAATTCTCACCGAATGGAAGCTGGTGGATCTCTTTGTTGTGGAGCTAGGCCCACAACATTGCCAAATCCAAGGGGTGAGATGGAGCCAGGTAGAGCAGTTTCTCTTCCTCAGGACAAGCCTTGCCCCTATGTCAGATCCTAGCCAGGAGGTACATGCCTGGGAGAAAGAAGACCACTGATGCCTTCCAGATTGCATCGTCAACCTTCCTGGCACAAACAACAGACCCTCTGCTTCTTGCTTGGCTAAGCAGAAGAGGAGTTGTATTTAAAACATATTAGGTAGCTTGTGGGATCTTCAGGAAGGCCAGAGAAACAGGCTTAGGGGTTATGCTTGGTTCACACCAAGTCACCACTGCCTCCATCATCCAGGGTACTGCCACCCTCCCCAGAATGCTTCCTGTCTCCACATCACAGCCCCCCCACCCCCAGGCATCCTAACTGGTAGCTCCTCATCACAGTCTGTTCCCTACATGGGAGGGGACTCTGTAAAAGCAAATTTGGGGCTACCTTCAAGAGGCACAGACTCATAGTCTTGGTGTTCAGATGTGCTGGGTGGCCAAAAAGGATGACATAAGTCCTGGATAGAAAAGGTATAGTGTTGGAAGCAATTCTACATCATTTTGGGGAAAAATCATTTCACAATTAAAATTGTGATTAGGCCTAGTTTTCCTGCCTACAGGACAGTTAAAGCTTGTCAAGACATGATTCTGTTTTGCCTCTGGTCACAGCTAAGACTTCGGTGGTCCCATGATGCTGTGATGCTCCAGGGAGAGATTACATGAGTTTAAGACATCCTGTGGTTGGACAAATGCTTAATCAACAAAAGTCCCTCGTTGTTCTAGGGTATAACCGATCAGCTGCCCTCTGAGTGACCTATTACCTTTTGTTACTCCTGATAAAAGTATGGCAAGCTTGAGGTCTTTCATCTCTGCTGTCAGACCAGCGTTGATCAGACCCAAAACTCACTTTCTATTCTAAGTTTCATTTTTCTGTCTTTTCTGTCTATATATTCATTAATTTGCCTTGTGCTGTCATGGCTTACAGGAAACTAGGGCTTACGGTAGAGGTTCTAGTTACATCCCCTTTGCCTGTTCCCTACAGTATAGTCAACTGCTTTTTTAGACACAAGCCTTCCAGCCTTCACTAGACCACTTCCACCCCTTTCTCTGCTCCCTCCACACCACTGTGGGTGCCTGGGGAAAGTGGGCTTGCCTCTACACAGCTATCCCTTGGTTCCACACACTGGCTATGAACTTTTGAGGAAGTTGGCAGATTAGAAGAAGCGCTAGATCCAGATTCTTGCACTTCCTGGAGACATGGCAGTTGTCTGGCTGGGTGTGTTTGAGAAAGGCTTCTCTGTACCTTTCAGCATTGGTGATACAGGGCATGGGAAACAAACCACTCAGGATGGTTTATGACTCAAGCATAGTGATATGTGTGGAAATACTTTTAAAACTGCTTAATACACTTGTGGTTTAAGTCATTGTTGTTACTTAGTGAGCAGTTAGAAGCATGTCCAGAGGCCCAAAGGCTGTGGCCCTAACCTTGCAAATCAGAATGTAAGAGAAACCAGTGAAGATATTATTCAGATAGATTTAAACCTGCTCTAGTTTATTTTAAAAATTATAAAAGACATAGTTCAAGTAGCTAGTCATGACTAATAACAACAATATGTTCTCTAAAATGCATTTATGTTAGTTGATTCTGGGTGGCAGTGAATAGGAACAAACAATAGAGAGAGGTTTGAGACAAAGTGGCTTCAGGCATGGCCACACAGAGATGCTCAAGCACAACTATTAGCCATCTGTGTTTCTCCACTGCTTTCCCATAGTGGTTTTTCTCTCAGCTGTGTCCTCTCCAAATAGTGGCAAAGGTGACACCTGGAAGTGCCAGGGTTACAGTCTACTATCCTATGGCAAGACAATGGTTCTTTCTGAATAATTCTGGAAAAAATTGACTCTGGATGAGTTGACTTTGACATAAGTCAAAGGAGAGAGTTACATGTTCTTTTCAGCAACTGGGTTAATGCCAGCTTTCCTTCAACTCCCCTACAACCCCGACTCCAGGGCACATGACCAGGGAGAGAAGAAAAAGTGGTTGGCTAAAGGGAAACTGGAAGAAGGAAGAATGCATGATGGGATTCAGAACCCTAGGTCCCCACCCATAGTAGCCTGCACAGTCATCAATGGCTCACTGGATACCAAGACATTTCTCTACTTTGACAAGGATGATTGATTCTTCTTAGTGCTTCCTCACCTCAACTTGTCTAATTGCTGTACAAATCTATCTTCCGATCCTTGTTCAGTTTTCTTGACCTTAATTACTCTGGCTTTGTTTTATTCCTGGAGATGAAGAGAAGGATACTTTGTTCCCTAGCTGGATAAACCCATGGCCACGTGGATTCCTCAGCCTTTACCTTTTCTGGTTGCTCAGTATTTTAGGAATCCAGCTTGATCCCATCCTTAAACAGATGGCCCTGGGAGATCAGCCTCCAATGGATATTCATGAGCTTGTCAAATAAAGGTACAGTATTCAGGCACCTCTGCACCTCAAGGTCCCTCAGCAGCCAAGAACCTTTACTCCTGAGCGTGCTGCTTGTCAGGAAGAGGAAGGTCAAGAGTTGAGCTCTTCCTCAGGCCTTTTCGCCCTCTGGGTTTCCCCCAAAATTCCATTCCCACAAATTTAATTATTTTCCTCTAGGTCTCGGGCCCTGATTATTTCTCCAGCGTCGCTCTGCTTTTATCATCCAGGCATCCTGCTTTATGTTCTCTGGCTGATTATTCCAAATGAACTTGCATGCTGCCTGTTTCTCCAGCAGGCCCATCCCTGCCCCCGCTGCTCTTCTTGGGTGGTTGGTTTCCCCTCTTTGGGAGCCATCTAAATTGCTCATCTTCAGCCTTTCCTCCCCAAACCTTCCTAGAGGCCTTAAACATGTGAGCACCTGAGTGGAACCACTTGTTCAAATGCACACAGACGGTCCACAGCTAATCCATTGCTGTCTGTGGGGAGAGACTCTGGTTCTATCTCCTGTGCTGTTTTCTGTTCTCCAGTGTCCTATTCCTTGCCTCTGTGTCTGTCTTCGTCTCACTTGCTCTATCCTGAGCCACATATATCAACGGTGGCTTCAGTTCTGTTGGAATCTGTTGGACCCAGATGCATGAGATTACAACAGACATTGTGCTCCATCACTCCAAAGTAAACTCTTATCTTTTCTTGACCCATGTCACATGACTCATGGCCTGAGGTAGCTTTATTCTCACTGCTATGAAGCAGAAACCTTGACCACACCCCAGAATCTTATTTTTCCCTTTGCTCCATCTTTTATCAGCAGTCTCTCCAGAACCAAGACTTCCCAACCTTCCTGAGGATCATTTCTCTCTCGCACACGTCACCTTTCCCTAAAGTAGTGGGGTAGGACTGAGAAACTCCTCTCTTCTGGATTTAGCTGTATCATCTTACCTCAATGCTTTCCTCAAATATGCATGACAACCTTTATTTGATTAAGAAAGGCATGGAGTAGGAAGACGAGACCAGAGTGCCTTTGCCCACTTTGTCCCACCACAGGTCAAGCACGCAGCTCTCACAGGTGCTGATCCACGGGTCATTTTAAGAGTCTCAGGCCTTCTTTTAAACTCTTTTTCCTGTTGTCAGGCAAGGCATTCTGGTCCATTCCTCGCTACTCATTACTTAGTGTTGGCAGCAGCCCTGAGAATTGGCAGCAAAGCTAGTGGGAAGGTTTGCATTGGTGAGCTCTTCAGAAAGAGCAAGATTTATGCTGTCACTTTGCAGAGCGCCTTGGCAGCTTCTACTAAAATGGAAAATAGCATGCCATGTGACCCAAGAGAAGACCCCTCTACAGTGTGTACAAATATAGACACACGGGGGTGGTCGAAGCAACCTCAATATACTCATGGCAAATGGGAAATTAAGCCAGGTATGGTGGTACACACCTATAGCCTCAGCATTCTGGTGCTGATCCATGGATCCCCAGCAAGTCATCTGAGAATCTTAGTGCTCTAGCAAGACCTTGTCTCAAAATAAACAATGTGTCAGAAGATCTGGGGATATAGCTCAGTGTGAGGTCCTGGATTCATTCCTCAGTGCTGGGAGGAAAAAACAGAAAGAAAAGACAAGAAAAACAGAAAATTATCTAAATTTCTATCAATAAAATGGAAAAAATTAAACTTGGTTTATTAATATGATAGAATATCATGGCAAACAAAAGTTGACAAGATCTATAGAAATCAAAGACAAGATTTGGAGTGGAAAATAGCTTGTTACAAACTGACTTATACTCACTTATACTGACTTATACTGACTTATACTGAAAATCCTAATGAATACCAAACAGTGTTTCCAGACTTAAATGCAAAGTGCACTTGAACAGATATGAAGATTGCACTTAAATTCCAAACTAATGCTTCCCTTGTCAAAGAAATTAGGAAATTCAGTGAGGGAGAAGCATGACGGGGACATGGAAACATCAACATTAAATATCTGAAGAAATATGATTAAGTCTTAATATCCATTTGTCCTACCTGGTAAATACGAGTTTCCACACTTACATATTAGAGCCTCCTTCATCTGCTTTGTTACTTCTGCTGTTATCACATCAGAGAGCCCAAGTGGGTGGCTTCCGGATTGTTCCACTTCATTGCCCCTGGGGTTTGCCTTTGGTGAGCTGAAAGTCTGCAGGGGCTGCCTCTTATTTAAGTGTCTCCTTATTTTCTAGGTTTTTTTTTTAAAGTTTGATTCCAGAGTCGATGCTTGTCCATTGCTTATAGTGAGTAGCTTTATTGTCAGTATTCAGAGCCTTTAGGAAATGACTGCTTCTTAGAAGCATCTTCCAGATATAGCTGGCGTTTGGATTTTGACTCTGTTGCAGGAACCTCCCTTCACTTTATTAGGGAGGAGAAGTTTCTGTGTACTTGCCCAGGCACCAGTTTTTTGGCACTGGTCTATAGGATTTTTTTTTTAAATGATCTTTAGGCAAGCTCAGTGTGGGTTTACAACTGCTTAGCACAATTTTATCATCTTGGCTAAAGTAGTATAAACCACAATAACAATAGCATCAAACACAGCCAGAAAATGATAAATTGTAGCTCTTAATATGGCATTTTGGGCCTTCGGGGATAAGATTTAAAAGGGGTGAAGGGAGTGAAAAGCAGAAATAGAAGAGGAGGAAGAGATCAGAAGCAAGGCTAGAGGACAAACTTTAGGAAACTAGTGGAGAAGACAGGTGGGAAAAAAAAAGAAAAGATAGAAATGAACAAAACAATAACAAGAAACTAGAAACCTTGTCAAACAATCAAGAAAAAAACAAAACAAAAGAAGAACTAGAAAAGAGGGAATGAAAAAAATAAAAAGAAAAAAGATTTTTAAAACCTCAGAATGTCCGATTCAAAACGTGTTTCCACTGCCCCTGTTAAGCAATGTGGGCAAACAGGGTCCACAGCCAAGTTGATTATCCCCAGCCAGCCAGCTGCAGCTTCATGGTGGGTAGTGGATAATCCCAGCCAACTGCCCCTTTAGGTTTCTGCTATGAGGATGGAACAGGATTCCTTGAACCTGCTACCATCTGTGTGTCTCCTGCTGGTTTAAACTCTACACCCTAATCTCCGGCTGACCTAAACTCAGCTCCTGCAATGAAGCACTGGAAGCCACTGAATGGAGTCTTCCCACAGCTGTTCCGAGTTCTGAGCTCTGGTGGCCCCTCTCCAAGATGGCTGCCACTCAGTCACTCTGTCCTCAGTGAGGTCTGAACCCGGATAACTCACCAGCTACTGCAGTCCACTGCTCGGTTCCACCGGTGCATTTCTCCATGGTGGCCGCTGGGGTGGGCAATAGTCACTGGACATCTGCAGGCTCTGCCCACTGATTCCTGGCAGAGTCCCACCTCTGGGAGAGTGCTGCTGGGTACCTCCCTCCTCTTCTTTAAAGTCTCTTTCTTCACTCTCCCTGTAGACTTCCATTCTTGCCTCAGATCCTTCCTCGGTCCTAAAGGTCCCCTTACTCCTCCCTCTCCTCCCACCATTGTAGCCCAGAGTCAGGACCCCAAATTTCAGAGAAGTTCTTTCTCTGTTACCCACCACTCTGCCACCTTCCCAGAAATCTCCCATACTTACTTAAATCTATATTTAAAATTAGTGAAGAAAGCACAACTTAAATTATGATAACTTGTGTATTGATTTGTCTTTTGAGATTACATGAGATGACAACAGACATTAATATTCCATCACTCCACAATAAACTCTATCTTGTCTTGACCCATGTCACATGACTCATGACTCAATGACTTTATTCTCATTGCTATGAAGAATAACCCAAATCAAACTACTCTCAGCCAGTATATTCTTCACTTCTATCAAGTGTTGTATCCTAAGAGAAAGACACCTTGTGGTTTATATAACCACATGACCCAACTTCACGTTCTTCACCCTCCTCAGAACTGATCTGAGTGAGCCCAGGATCACTGATGTTATTGTCATACTTCCCTTTCTTCTTTTGATGCAGTTTTCTGCTTTGCCAGTGGCCACAACACAAACATTGTAGTTGTGTGGAGCCAGATTTTATGGATTATATGCTATCAAGTAGTAGAACCACAAAAGTAGAACGACTACTGAGGCTTTGTGAACCCTCTTTCCAAAATAAAGCACATTTAGTCAGTTTTAAACTTTTACTCTGGGGCCAGGGATTTAGCTCAGTGGTTCCATCGCCTGCCTTGTAAATGTAAGGTCCTGTGCGTGATCCCTGGTAACCACATACCACAGTGCCGGACGTGGTGGCTCACACTCTGGCAGTTTTCTTTAATCTTTGCTGACAAGAATCAAATATACCTACATCTTTCACGAAGCTACTGGGCAGATACAGTTAATTTAGAATTTTCTTCCCCTGGTTTTTAAAACCTGTAAGGTTAGAAATTCTGCCTATAATTTAGATCAAAATAATATTACCTGCATGTACAGGAAAACTTTCCCTCTGAAACAGGAAGAAAAACTCCAGGTTAAGGAATCTTTAAAACAAAATTTCTGACAAGCTTGAAGAGATAAACAGGGGCAGAACAGTGAGTGTCTAAACCAGCTCCGTTACTTATCCTTTATCTCAGGAAGAAATAAGTTCAGTTTAACTCTCATATTTAACAATAATTTTTTAAAACTTGGTCATGAAGACTTTAAAGTCATGTCTCTGAAAGTTTAAATGGGTATAACTTTACAAATTTTGAAAGTATCAAATGCTGAGAAGCTGGGTGCGGTGGTGCACAACTATCACCCCCAAATTTGGGAAGATTGAGGCAAGAAGATTGAAAGTTCAAGCCTTCCTTGGCAACTTAGTGATTTAGTGAAATCCAGAATCAACATTTTAAGAAAGATGGGACAGGAGTGTAACTCAGTACAAAGGCCCTGAGTTCAATCCTTAGTATTGCCTGTCCTCAAAATTACATACCCAGTAGCAGAACATTTCATGTGTATACACTTACATTTAGCAAAATAGCATCCTACTCGATCAACAGTTCTCAAACTTGTGTACCTCACAGCTCTTTTATATTCTTAAAAGTTACTGAGGAACTCCCAAATTTATGTTTCTATAAGTAATATCTAGAGGCATTATCATATTAAAAATTGAAAGAGAAACATCTTAAATATGCATTTATTTTAAAATAATCATAATCTCAAAATCATGTTATAGAAATAATGTATTCTTATGAAAATAACTGTATGTTCAAAAAATTGTGAGAAGAGTGGTACCGTGTCCCACTTTCACAGATCTCTTCCGTGTCTGGCTTATTAGAAGACAGCTGGGTTCTCATGTCTGCTCTGCATCCCATTTGTCATGATACTACCTCTAACTTCACCTCTGAAAAGCTCCACTTCACATTAATGAAAAAAATGGGAATAACAGAATTCAATCTACATCTTAATACTATTATGTAAATAGTTTGACCTCCCAGACCTTGGGTCTGTCTCCAGTCTCTCAGAGGACTCCAGGCCACACCGTGAGAATGGATGCACTCGATTTACATAGTTCCAAGCCATCTAGAATTTTTTATTCTTTAATGTGAGGTATGTAAAAGAAGAAGGGAGGGAAGGACCAATGGAGATATTTTGCTCATATTAGTGTCTAAAGTAATAGCATATATTCTCCAATCAGTGGACAAATAAATGAAACAAGAAATGAAAAGTAAAACGTAAAAATGCCAAGATAAGAAGAAAGCAAAAAATAACTTTTTTTTTTTTTTTTTAGGTTTTTTTGGAGACAGGGTCTCTCTTTGTGGTTCAGGCTGGCCCTGAGCTCAGCCTCAAACTCATCACAGCAATCCTCCCGCCTCTGCCTCCCGAGTGCTGGGATTACAGGTGTGAGCCACCATGTCCGGCACTGTGGTATGTGGTACTGGTTGCTGCTGGGTGTGGGTCTCCACACCCAGTATTGTTATGTGGTTACCGGGGAATCGAACCCGGGTCCTTGCGCTTGCGAGACAGGCGCCGGAACCACTGAGCTAACTCCCCGGCCCCCGCAAAAAATAACTTTTAAGAGGCAAGGAAAATAAAGAATGCAAGATGATAGATGTTTCTTGTTTTTTACTTAAAAGTTCATTTTCTGGCCATTTATTTGACATGTACCCTTATTATTAGGCCATTTGTGATACAGATGTATATTTTAAAGTGTGTGTATGTGACAATTAAAATGTTACATAAGATGACAGAGATAAACACAAATACCCTGGAAATTGTTGTCAAATAAATATAAATGAACAAAGTGCTACAGATAAAAGACAAATGTCATCCAATTGTTAGCCTGGATTGCAAAAAAAATCCAGCCCCTCCATTTTCTGTTTATAAATATACATCTAAAACATAAGGATGTACAAGATGGAATGTAAAAGAATTTGCTAAAGGTGTAATAAGTAAATAATAACCCCAAACAACCTGGCCTGGTTATATTACCATCAGAGAAAATCAATTTTAAGGTAAAATGAATGATGAAAGTCAAAATTATCAGAAAGAGAGAACCACAAGAAGAAATAGTCAAATTTACCTTCATTACCCTAGAAAATATGGTATGGAACTAGCATCAACAGTAGAGTAAGGTCAGGGATTTAGCTCAGTGGTTCTGGCACCTGCCTTGCAAGTGCAAGGGCCTGGGTTCGATCCCCAGTAACCACATACAATCATGCCGGGTGTGGAGACTCACCCCAGCCGCAATCAGAACCACATACCACAGTGCCCGGCGTGGTGGCTCACTCCTATAATCCCAGCACTCAGGAGGCAGAAGCAAGAGGATTTCTGTGAGTTCAAGGATGAGCTCAGGGCCAGCCTGAACTACACACACAAAAAAAAGTGAGACCTGTCTCAAAAAAAAAGTAGAGTAAAAAGTATGTAAAAGTTATAAAGACTTGAGCATTACAAATTAACAAGCATCATCTGAGGTATTTAGAGGGAAGATACTCAACTAATGCAGAAGGTTTCTTTTTTGTACACCTACAGCACTAGAAAATCAGTTATATTCTAGATCAAACGGCAACTCTCAACAACTTTTAAGGAACTGATACCATTCAAACAATATTTTCTGACTGTAGTGCAGCATAGAAATGAATAACAGAATAAATGCTTTAAATGAAGAGTCATTTCTAAACTTAAGAGCCATAGAAGGAATCATATGGAAATTAGAACAAATCAAACTAATGAAATTCTGACAGTCAAAATTTGTGGCATTGCCAGGTGTGGTGGCTCACACCTGTAATCCCAGCACTTGGGAGGCAGAGGCAGGAGGATTGCTGTGATGTGAGTTTGAGGCTGAGCTCAGGGCCAGCCTGAACCACAAGCGAGACCCTGTCTCAAAAAAAAAAAAAAAAAAACAGTATCCAATGAAAGCTATTCTTTGAAGGAAATTTGTAGCCTTAAATACTCACATTATAATATAGTCAAAAGAAAGTCTAAAATTAGTGTGCATCCAACTATAAAAGTTTGAAAAAAAAGCAACTAAAATAATAAAGATAAATGAAAATAGGATTAAATTAATGAAAAGGAAAGGGTCTTGATGTTATGAAGACAAATGACAGATCTCGGGCAAGGCTTATCAAGGAAAAGGAAGATGCAAACACAATAGGACATAGCTGCAGAGAATCCTGACTCAGTTTCTCCACACCAGCCTAGACTCCTTTCTGTGAGACTTTCGGTTGCCTGGCTTGTGCATCTGTGCTGATATCAGCTGTGGCTCAGTGCTGGCTCGCCAAGTTCTCAGAAAGATTCCATCGTGTGCTCCTGACCTGCTTTTACTGAGATGCTGAGTCAGCCCTGGGAACCTGCTTCTGAACTAGGGCCAAGGACAGAGCTAAGAGCTCTGTGATGGATAAGTGGCTGACACCACTTTCTAGATAAGGGAAAGATAAAGAACGAAAGACTCTGATATTCCAGGATGCAAGGGCCTGAGGCTTCAGGAAGCAACATCGACCATTAATATTGTTTCACACTCCAAAGAACAGAGGAAAGACACTCACTCAGGGAAGGACTTAGGGTAGAGGTACCAACATCTCTTTGCCTCTCTTGCTGGGGAAAAAGAACTCACTGCAGTTCTGATCACAACCCCCCTTTCTGAGTCAAGTCCTCTTCACCCCGCAAAGATGACACCATGCTGGCTCATCTACTCTCTCATGACACTGGTATTAGCTGCACCTGAGCTCCCATTGTCTCTCTCAGGGGCTGGTTCTCTGGTTCCTCTCCACCTTGCCAGCAGCAAGTTATGCCAGTTCCACAGCCTCTGTAGTTCTCTACCAAAGTTTTGTACACAAGTAGGAGGAGCAATAGAAAAGCAAGGTGTCCATGCTGCATGCAGAGCACTCAGCAACACTGAACATGCCCACCAGCTTTGACTGCTCTCCTGGAAGAACTCTACCACGTGAGACAGTATAAGACCCAAAGCAGACTGGGAAGTTGAAGAGTCACAGAAGCCCACCCCATGACTCTTCTAAGTGTACCTGGGGGTCTTATGAACATATGACCTTAGGATCTCTATCTGGTCCGTTGCCCTTTCTCTCTGACACGGTTCCCCATTCTGCTTCCCTGCTCCCATGAACTACACAGCTTTGCTCCAGCATGCCCTTCTACCACAAAGTTCCTTCCCTGGAGCCAATTTACCACGAACTGAATGCCTGAAAACCATGAGTCAAATTAAATACTTCCACTTTTAAGTTGTGGATGTCAGACACTGCATTCCAAGGACTGGAAAACTGACTTTCCAAAGCTGTTGCTATTACAACAAGATAGCCCATATAGGCCACAAGCAGCACAGCACATGCTATGTAGCCATGACCTTGTCTCCTCTTGAGCTGGTGAGCATGTCAGGCCAAAATATACATACAAAAGAATAAGGCATACCAGCTAGGAAACAGCCACCTTCCCATGGAGCCACCTTCCCCCACCCACTGGGTGTTATCCAGCTGTGAGAGCTGGCTAGTCAAATGGATGTGGTGCAATGTCTCTGTGCTATTTTACTGCAGTCTTATTTTTCTGATTATTCATGGGCTGAACATCTATTAACAGAATGCAGGCTTTATTAGCTCTTTGTGCCCACACTGGGCTGGTATCTTGCTGATAGTTCTTAATTACAGTCAACAGAGGCTAGTGCTGGCTAATTTGCAGACTTAATGATAAGATATTGGATAGCATGGAGACTTTGCAGGAGGGCTAGAGAACCAAGTTGCAAGAATAATGGAAGCTGTGCATCCAGGGTGGTATTAAAAGTCAGCCCAAGACACTGAGTCCATACGACTCCCCTACACAAAGCGCATGTACCGAACTCCATGCTGTAGGGCTCCATTCTACACTACCACTACTTTCACCACTGGAAGTCATTTTCCACTCTCTTGCCTTCTTCGTACCATTAGCATCAGATTCGGGATTTGGGGAAGGTGCACATGATTGTCTTGATTTAGGTGTCAGGATGCTCAGAAACAAGGTCCCAGCACCACCAACATCTCTAGTGGGAAATGGGCTGTTCTGCCCTCCCAGATTCACATGGACAAGTTACCTAAATGAAAAGGAGTTCAGATGTTGGGCAGTAGAATAGATGACCAATGTCCCCAGCAGGGTCTCTTAGAGGTCATGACCACTCAGATTTTTTAGGACCTCAGTCTACTTAAAAAAAAAAAATCATGAGATCCAAAATGAGATTGTTAGAACCACTCTGGTAACATGTTAACTATCTTTTACAGTTCAATGAACTGTATTGCTTGTGAAATAGTTTTATTTTTCTTTGTTTTTTGACAGTAGGCCACAGGTGTAAATGGCTCCAGCGTATCCCTAGGATATGCCCGTGACTGTGTTTTAACCTCCTCCGGTGATCAAGTCAGAAGAATGATAGTGAGACCTGAACCCAATGCCTTTAGGATGCTGGCATGGAGTCTGATGTAGTCAGATGGTCCAGAGCTGCAGTCAGCATTTCCCTGAGCACAGGATCTGCCCTTCCCCAGTCCCTCCCTTCCCCAGAAGTCTGGATTTAGTGATACATAAATGATTTAACTGTGAGATCAAACAGACATGCTTTAAAATTAAAACAATGCTGAGATTCTACCTCCTTCCAGAAGGAATGGCTATTGTCAACAAATCAACCAACAGCAAATGTTGGCGGGGCTGTAGGGAGAAAGGAACCCTTCTCTACTATTAATGCCAATGTGGAAATCAGTGTGGAGATTCCTCTAAAACTAAAATTAGAACTTCCATTTGACCCAGCTATTTCTCTCCCTAGTATCTTCCCAAAGAATTAATAGCATCATACCGCAGATACATATGCACACATATGTTTATAGCAGCTGTTTGTAATAGCCAAATCTTGGAAAGAGCCCAAATGCCCATCAACCAATGAATGGATAAAGGAGATGTGGAGTTTGTTATACAATGAAGTACTACTCATCCATTAAGAAGGATAAGCTTGAGCTATTTCTAGGTAAATAGATACATCTTGGGACATACTCTTAAGTGAAATAAATCAGACATACATATGTAAATACTATATTGTTTCTCAGGTGTGAGAAACTGAAAATGTAATTGAAGACTAAAGTATGCAACAGAAATTGTGAAATAGGAAGAAAATGTTCAGGAGAGCAGAACTAGGAAGGAGGACATGAGAAAGGAAGAAAAGGAAAGAAAAAGAAAATGAGAAAATAAGGAAAAATAGAAACAAAGAGGGGTTGAAAGGAGAATGGAGGATGGGAGAAAACAGACCATACCATGAACAAGTACAAATTCCCTATGGTGAATATGAGCATTGGATTTATCTAAAATGTACTAATAAACATCCTTAATAAAAAAAGAGATAAGGTTTAAAATTTTTGAAAGGTATTCTTATATCTTCCTGAAATGTTCAGTGGATTTACATTCCCCTCCATTTTGTATGAATATCCATTTCTATGCTCATTTTCCAATGACAGATATTTGAATCTGTAACATTATTTTTCTAATTAGGAAGGATAAAAATGACATTTTCTTGTTAAGTCCTTCTAGTTAAGGGTGGGACAAGATGGACTGATTAATAACTATTGCTGAGACAGTTTGGGAGAATTACAACTAAATGACAAAAAATAAAAACCAAGTGCATTAAAGATCCTGTATGTTTTAAAACCTAGTAGAGTTATATAGATCTTACATGATTTTATACCTTGTAAGTGAGAAGAGACTTTCCTATCATGATGTAAATATGGAAGTTACCAAAAAAAATGACAAATTTGAGCATGTAAAAATATAAGTTATGGGGAAAATGACTATAACAATAAAAGACAACTATCTTTCCCTGTAGCTGTAGTCAAATTGCAAGTCAAATAAGAAAGTATTGGTAGAAATACAAATGACTATATAAAATATGCAAATATTTTCTGCCTAATCTTTTATCCGAGAGAATAAAATTAAAATAGTCCTGACTGTGCTGGTGTCAGCTTGGCTGGGCCACAGTGCCCAGCTCTTTGGTCGTGTGCTACTCTGGGTGTTTCTAGGAAGGTGTTTTTGGATACTATTTAAATGTGTGGTCTCAGAGCCAAGAAGAATGTGGGTGGGCCTCATCCCATCAGCTGAAGGCCTAAATAGAACAAAACTAACCTTCTCAGTAGGAGATAGGTCACCAGAAGGCTGCTTTCTGACTTCACCATCAACACTAGTCCTCCTGCTTTGCCAACAGGCTAACCTTTGAACTCAAACTGCCATTATTTCCTATAGAGATACCCATATGTGCTATTGGCTTCATGTCTCTGGTGAACTAATACGCTGAATTACTAAATTTTCGATATCAACTTTTCAAAAACTTAAAATACAATATTTTCCTCTTATTGGCAGGGTTCTTAGATCTCTTATACACTGTTGAAGAAGAGAGAGCTGATTCTACAGAGAAGGTAACTTGTTAACATGCAACAAAACTTCAAGTATACATAGTGATCAGTTCTGTGGTACTACCTTAAGAGATGCACAAATTCACAAGCATATATGTAAAATAATGTTCCTTGTAGCATTATTTATAATAGAAGAAAATCAGAGAGACTTGTTTTTATTATTCTTATGTATATCAAATATTAAATAGCCACTCCATGCTATGTCCATCCTTGAGCACTCACATGAGTATATATAATACACAATCTGTGACAGTTAAGCATGGTTGTCAACTTGACTGGCTTGGGAGCTGTGCAGAGAATTAGAAAAGCATACTTCTGGGTGTGTGAAGGTGGATAATAATGACATGACCTGGGAGTCTATCTTTGATCTCTTGCCTCTCTGGCCCTGCTCCCTGGCCTCCATGAGCTGAGCAGCTTTCCTCTGCCACTCTTCACCATGATGTTGATCCTTTGAACCCAGCTAAGCACAGAATGAATCCGCTGAGACCATGAGCCAAATAGCCTTCTCCTCCCTGAGATTGTGGGTGTTGGGTAATTTGTACCAACAATGAGAAAGTGATCACATCTTGGAATCAGTCGGGAGGGTATGAAAAATATTTTTTAAATTGCATCTGTTCTGAAAGTACAGTATCTCGTCATTAGTCCCTGTACAATAGGCTACCTCAACTATTTACACAGCATTATGTTGTAAGAAGTATTACAAGTCATTCAGAGATGAGCTAAAGCTTAGGAGAGGATTTGTGTAGCTTTTATGCAATTACTATGCCTTGTTATATAAGGGAGTACAGTAACTGCGGGATTTGTGCCTGAAGAGGGCCCTGGAAGCAGTCCCCCTCAGGTACCAAGACAGCTACAGTAGTAAATAAAAATGGACAGAGTGATCAATCTCACAGGGTTCCCATCTACCAGGAGGAGTCTCAGAGATACTATGGGGTCTGAAACCAGCTCAGATGATCATGAACTACAATTCCATTTATGTGACATTCTTGAAAAGACAGAACCATAATGACAGGGAACAGATCTGTCACCAGTGGCAGGAGGTAAGGGGAAGATATGACTGTAATTGCTCTTTATCTTGATGGTGGTGATGGTTACAGGAAATTGTCCGTGGTAGAATTCACAGAACTGTAACCTCCTCCTGAAATGGTTCTTTTTTTTTTAACTGTGCAATCATTAAAACTTAAAAGTATTCATTATTTTGCACTAGTAGGGATTGAATCCAAGGCATTCACACTGAGCTACACCGCCAGTTTTTTTTTTTTTTAATTTTGAAACAGGTCTTTCTAAGTCATTAATTTGCCTAGGCTGGGCTTAAACTTGTGACCCTCTTGCCTCCGCTTCCCAGAATGTGGGATTACAGGCCTATGTTACCATCCCTGGCTAAACCTAAATAATCTTCCTCTTCTTCCTCTTCCTCTTCCTCTCCTTCTCCTTCTCCTTGCCCTTCTCCTTCTTTTAAAAAATGAATGCCAGGATTTCTGGCCAGCCAGACAGGTAGATGTCACTTATAGATGTGAAACAAGCCAGTGATGGGATCAGATTGGGGGAGACTGAAGGTGGACACTGAAGTTTTGGCAGTTCCTTGCAAAGCAATGTGGGGCTGGGACTAGAGGTGGAGTCATCCTCGAGGCTGAAAGCAGGGTTGGGGAGGAGGATGCCGGGGAGAGGGTGGAGAGCAAGAACAAAGCCGAGGCCAGCTGAGCCTGAGAGAGCCCCACCTCCCAGGGCCAGGGCAGGAGAGAGGCTCGGGCTTCAGACAGAGGGACTAGAGACTAGAGTCAGGCACTGTCCTCCTGCCAGCCTGCTTCTGCTTGCTCTTTTCCAGCAGACCTTTCTTTGCTTCAGAGGACTTTGCGTGGAGGACTTGTGGGTAAGAGACATGCTTGTCAGATTTGGTCCTTAAAATAAGAATGAGAGGCCGGTAAGTACATTCAGGAAAAGTCAGCAGGTCCTTGCGCGTGCTGCACCCGTGATCTGCTTCACACCAGGTCGCGCTCGGAGAAGGCGTTAGTAGAGGTGAGGCATGGGGGTGCGTGTCGACCATGGATGTAGCGAGGAGGTAACACCGTATTTTCCAAATTAATCTTCCTGAGGCTTAGTATACATTATATAAAATACATCTATTTTAAGCTCACAGCTCAGTAAGTTTGGGCATATTGTGTGACCCCCACCCCACCTATAATCAAGTTATAGGGCATTTGCATTGCCCTCTAATGTCCCCTGAGTATCTTCCCAGCCAATCTCCTCCCCGTCTCCCTTCCCCAGCCCCTGGCAACCACTGTTCTGCCTTCTGTCAGAAGCTACACTCTGAAGCAAAGAAAGGTCAGCCGGAAAAGAGCAAGCAGAAGAGTCCACTGCAGACTGAAGTGAAAAAACAGAGCAGCAAGCAGGGAGTAAAAGAAGCGTGGTTCCAGCCACACACACTGTGGCACATGCCTGTGCGTTCAGCCCTCCGGGAAGCTGAGGCAGGAGGATCACAAGTTCGATGCCTACCTGGGCAACTTAATGATTTACAGGGATACTGTTTCAAAACTTAAAAAAAAAAAAATCAAAAAGGGCAGGGGAATGTAATTAAAGGTGAAGGCTCTGGATTCACACTTTGAGAATTTTAGTTTACCTATATCTGTTTGAGGATTTAAAACAAGAAAACAAAAACAAAAAAACCTAGTTCAAAAAAAAATGCAAGCTTCCAGTCACATTTGTCATCCAGATGATATTCAGTTGCAGAAAAGATTCCATCCAGCACTTGTTTTTTGGCCTCAGAATCATGCGCTGACACAGCCCCAGCCAATGTGCTCAGATGTCCCCTTGTGAATGAAGAATCCTGACATTTTCTTGGTTCCAGAGCCAGTTACTGAAACCCTGGAAAATCTCCCCCAAGTCCAGCCATAACAGCTTAGGCAAACACCAAAGTTACTCCACTCCTACACAGCAAATAAGCAGAGTCTAGACTTCTAGGATCTGAAGTACATGAAAATAAGAGATGTCACTGGGTGAGTTCTGATAGGGTACAGGATACTTCAAGGTAGGCTGGTCTATAAGATGCGATATAGGATATTTAAATCTAGGCCGAGCTATTTATTAGCAATTAGTTTGGAGACAGGTGCTCCTGGCTCAACAATCAAGGACCCAGACCTTTTCATTCATCCTCTGTGCAACCTTTACCTTAATCATTAGTTTTCTTCCTCAAATGTATAGGCTTATGTACCCAATATGGCGGCAGTAGCTCAAAGGGTCACATACTTACCCATAACAACTTGCAAACCAGGAAAGGAGAAGAGCAACTTCTCACAGAGCTTCTTTTTTTTTTTTTTTTTTCTAATGAGGTGGAGGAAAATCTTTCCCACAGACCCTCCAGGCTCAACTTCCTGTTGACCAGAATGGAGTCTCATGTCCTCATTCTCACCAAAATTTCAGGCAGCACAAAAAGAAAAATCAGGAGCTCAGGGTCTCATGAAGGGATCAAGATCGTCCAATCAGTGTGTCCATCACAAGGTGACCTCTGAGGCCGGTGGTCTGCAAGGGGGTCGTTTATCCAGTGGTCTCACTGCACCTTTCTAGTTTACAGGGAATAACACCCACCCTTCCCCAAATATTCCTGTATCCTATTTCTTCCTTCCCAACATTTTTAGTCTCCTGCCTCCATGTTTCCATGGGAGGTAAGTACTTGCCTTCACCCTTTCCTATCCGTGAGCGTCATCTTCTCCCCCTCTCTCCGTTCTCTCCCCCGAGTGTGATCGCCACATCCCTCCCCTGAGCCCAAGCCTCTGCCATCTTAAGCTTTGCTATCTCTCTAGAGATGTTTCTCAGAACTGGCCTCAAAGGGAAGTCAGCAGCTTCCCACAGATTTTTTAAAGTTTTAGATACCACAACAACCTGTATCTCTTTGGGGCTAGGGTTTTTTGTTTTGTTTTGGTTTGGTTTTGTTTCTTAACACACAGAAATCGTGTTTTCAGGCAGAAGATGGTCAGAAGTTGAGCGCTTTCTATTTCCTTCTCATTGTTTTCCCACCCCAAACTTATTTCCCACTTCTGATTCTGCTCTCCCAGAGTCTGTGGCTTGATTTTTCTCCCAGGAACCTTCTTTCTTCTATTGATGCTCTGCTCCCTTGGTTTGGATGACTCTCATGCTCTCCCATCTCCTCTCTGCCTCCCTCCACCTCCACTGGCCAGGACCCATCTCCCCAGTCCCGCTTCTCAGCCTCCTTGTGCCGCAGGGCATGGGCACAGTCTGCGAGGCCGAGGCCTCTCGCTCTGCTTTCCGAGGCTCTGGAACCAGTGATGCATTCACCCCAGGGGAGGCATCGAGTTAGGCACCTCCCCACGTGCTCTGCTATCATCTTGGCCCTTCTCCGTGGGGCCTCCGCACACTGCCCTCAGTGTCTTACTGAGTGCTTGGGTAGCTTTCCCGAGGAGTTAAACACCTGTCCCTTGTAAGCTGAGTCAGAGAAGAGTCCTACATCCCTGAGCTCCCGATTTCTCTTTTTGTGCTGCCTGAAAATTTGGTGAAAACATATTTTCTTCTGGGAGTTCCTCTTGCAAACCTCTAAAAACATACTTAGTGGAGCTGTACTAAGTGTGATGTGGCATGTGCCTGTAATCCCAGCCCTCGGGAGGCTGAGGCAGGAGGATCATGAGTTTGGGGCCAGCCTGGGCTACATAGTGAGTTTAAGTCCAGCTTATACTATACAGTGAGACCCTGTCTCAAAAAATAAAACAAAGCACACTTAGTTAAGCAAGTATATAGTCGATCAAGTTTGTCTATGATTAAATAAATTTTCATGTAATTAACTGAATGTATATTGCCAAGAAACTTTGTTCTGTAGGGTTTTCATGCCCTAAAATCACAGGGGCTCAGCAACTTGGTTGACCAGGGAAAACAGGGTCTCCTGGTCCTGCTTAGAGAGCCCAGGACTATGATTCAGTGATGCAGTCTGATTTTCAACCCACCATGGCTTGGGTAAGGGATTTTCACACACACAGTTCTACTTCTGTCCTTATATCTTTCGGAGAAACAGGACTCTGCCTTGGTGTCCGAGTGGAGGCCCAAGGTTAGCCTTGGTGACCCACATGCCTGTTTTGCTGTGAGCCAAGCAAACATCACGACATTTACATCTCACTCTAGGCTGACTCAGACTCAGCCTGGCTCCTTCGCCCGGACTGTGGACTTCCGTGCAGAAGCAAGATAAAAAGCCTAACTCAGTTGGGCAAGACAAGCTCTCACACCATGTGGGATGGGACCATGTCTCTAGCCCAGGCATTCTTGGATTCTCAGTAGGAGAAAATTGTCCCCAGGAGGTGAAAATGAGTACTTAGGAAGCAACACAAACAAACCAAACCAAAACCCAAACTAAAATTGGAAAAATACAAAAATCTTACAGTGATGTGTGTCCTTGCAAAGGGCCACACATATCAGTAGATATACAACATGTCTGATCCACTGAAATGTTGTAAGCCAGAGGAGAAAGGTGCTAGGTAGGAAAACAATCCAAAAAATCTCACTAAAAGGACACCAATGAGCAAGTTGGAAAAAGAGGAATTATTATCAGCATTAATAATTAATTGTCTGCAATGAGTCAGGTGCCTAATTGCTGGTTCTCTTTTGCAGCTACAGTGTGGCACCTTCTGGATTCTTATCTTGACAGATCCAATCTGGTTGACCCCTTGCAGGATCCCCAGGACTTCCACCCTTGCGCTGATCCCCCAGCCACAGGAGACTCACACAAGAGAGGCTAAAGCTCCACCATCCACGCACACACACCTGCCACCCCTCCTCTGCCATTCCCCTCTCCCTGCTCACTGCAACCATGCAGCAGCCCTAAGAGCCACTGTAAGAGCCCCTTTTCCTTGGCTTTAGTGGGGGACATGGAAAAAAACTACAACATTCCCCTCACACACCCCCGCCCAGATATCTGTCTCAAACGCTGATGACTTCTGTCCTCCCCACAGCCTCGTCTTTTGTTTGTCCACAGTGGGAGAGGGTGGTGCGGGATGGTCAGGGAGAGCCGCATCAGTACACTCCTCTAGGACTTTCCTATAGGCCCTGGAGGTAGAGTAACACTCCTGTCCTTCATGGCTTTCTTTAGAATGTGGGGTGTCACCTCCTCCTCCTCAGCTTTGGATCAGACCAGTTTCAGGACCCACACGAGTCTCAAGAGTCTAGAGTCTCTGGAGTCCAACAGCACCCATTTCCTTCCAGAGCTATGTAAACCCATGTTTACGTCAACTTCTTAGCTGTCACTGTAGTGAGTCCCTGGGGCAGGACAGATGACCTGTGAGAGAAACAGCTCATGCCTCCGTCTCTGCAGAGGTTGTATCTCTTCCCATCTGAAACTGAGTCCCCACCCATAGACAGTCCTCGCTTTCCCAGGAAGAGCATACTTAACAACCTTAGTATTAAAATCCCTGGAATTCCAAGCCCAGCCACTTACGCTTGGTAGGTTCTCAGTAACTGCTCTCCACAGTGAAACTGTCCAAGGGCAAACACTCGGTACTGGCACTACTCTGGCTGCCTCACTGAGAAAAGGGAACCCTGACCAGCTGTCTAATCAGTGGAAAATGAAAACTTAATGACATTTCCGTGAAAATAACCCATAAAAAGCATCCATCTGTTTTTGTAGTAACCTGAACTCAACTGTGCTAACGACCTTAATTAATCTATTTTTTTCAAGAGGATTTCTTCCCTGGGAAGAGGAGGTACTCACACAGGTAGTCAATCTGCCCTGTCTCTGATTTCTCTTCCCAGCCTATTTACATTTGTCCTGGTCACAATGCACTCACTGTGGAAGGTTACCTGAACTGGGTCACTGTTGGGGATGTGTAGCTGAAGTGCGACCCCAGAGTGCACTGGGGACTCCCAGGTTTTGGGGTCAACTAAGTCTAAGCACCCACTAATCCTAGGATCTAAGGAAAGAGACTTTCTCCTCCAGGCCACCCCTCACCCAGATGTGTCCAACTTGTGGTCTGCAGGTTGGATGTGTTTGTGTTATGTTAAAATAAGAATGAAAATTTTGTTACTTATTTACATGAATGTGATTATGTTCTCTGTCTCCATCTCTCTGTCTCTCTCCTTCACCCTGTCTCTCTCTCTCTTGCACTGTGTGTGTGTGTCTGTGTGTGTGTGTGTGTGTGTGTGTGTGTGTGTGTGTGTGACTGAGCAACAGCATGAGCCTTTTTTTAAAAAATCTGAGACAAGGTCTTGCCAAGTTGCCCAGGCAGGACTTGAACTTCCAGTCCTCTTGCCTCAGTCTCTCAGGAGGCAGGAATGATAGGCATGTGCCACCAGACCTGGCCTCTTATTTTTAAAATGCTATCCAAGACAATTCCTAGGCACTCAATGCAGCCCCGGCAAATAGGCTGCACACAGCTGAGTGATACTAAAGATAGTACCTACCATGTGGTCTCCAAGCCTGGAAGAAGATAACGTGTCTTCCAATTACTCCTTAAGACAGGATGGCTACTCTTTTCCTTTCTCAAACCCAGACCCTCTGCCAGCATTTCGGTATCTTGCCTTTTAGTCCGTCCTCTTCAGAGTCTCCTCATTTATGTTTCTATCCCCCACATCTATCATAAGGAAAAAAACCAGGAGAACAAGGAAAGACCATTTTGTTTTTCTTACCATCAAGTTTATTTGGGTCATTTTTCTTCTGTCGTGGCTCATAAGCATGCGTAAAGATCTGAATTGGCTGAGCAGTTCCTGTGGAGAAGCCCACGGGAGGGAGGACAGGGTTTGCTCAGTCCTAGAGCCCTGTCTCCCTCACCCTTGACATCCTCAAAAAGTCTGGCTTCCTGCCCTTTCCTGTCCCGAGCCACGGGAAACCCTCTTTGTGCCGGGCACTTTTGTTAAGGTTTCTCTTCCCTGCAGGAAAGCATGGATTTGGCCCGGGGGCCTGGAGACTCATTTTCCTCCCAAGCAGCCTCTCAAGGGTAGAAAGATGGAACAAGAGGTGGGATCTCAAGGTTCAGCACATCCCTAGGAAGTCTGGGGGGCTGGTCTGTCCCTCAGCCGCACGGGGCCCCAGCCTGCTGCTGCATGGTCCCGCCTGCCTTGAGGTAGGCTCTGTGCTGGGGATGTGCACGTGCTGCACCTTCCTGCCCCAGAGCAGCTCAATTTCAGCAAAGCCATAAGGCCACTTGTTCTGAAGCCCTCCTTGGGTCCACCTCTGATCTCTAGGTCGGACAGTCCTGTGCCAGCCACTCCCCTTTGTCCTTGACCTTCATTTCCATGCTAATCTCCTGACTGCTGGGGCCTGAGCTTCCAGTCAGCCTCCTCAACAGCTCGTGGAAGTCCACCTGGAACCGAGAGGATGAGAAGTAGTAGACCAGGGGATCAACACAGGAGTTCAGGGTGCTGAGGAGCAGCACATAACTCCTCCACGTCGGGCTCTTGCCCTGAATGTAGCCCACCACATGTGACACGTTGTAGGGTCCAAAGCACACAAGAAAGTTGAGCAGAGTGGCCACCACCAGCCCCACCACCCTCCTGCGCCGGCGCCTGCTGGAGCTTTTGCTCAGGATCCACACCAGGCGGCTGTAGCAGTAGCTGGTGATGAACAGAGGCACCCCGAAAAGGACCACCCCCATCTCCAACCGGACAGGCAGGAGAATGGCCAGCTGGTCTTCTCTGAACTCCAGGTAACAGGTCCCATTAGTGCCCTGGCTATGGGTGGAATTTCCCCAGAATTCGGTGACGTAGACCACACTGCAGTGGGCAGCCGCCAGGAACCAGCAGACGCTACTGACCAGCCCAGCCTGAACCAGCCTCGGCCGGGTCTTGTACCACAGAGGGTGGGCCACGCTCAGGAGGCGCTCGACACTCACAGCCGCCAGGAAGAGGGAGGTGAGATAGATGGTAGTGAAGAAGAGGAACCCGGAGAGGGGACAGAGGATGAAGGGCAGGGTCCAGCGCATTCCGCTGGCCGCCTCCACCATGCGGAAGGGCAGGAAGAGCAGCAGCAGCAGGTCCGAGAGGGTCAGGTTGAGCAGAAGCACATCCACAGCCACTGGGCGGCGCCGCAGTTTACCCACGAAGATCACCAGGGCCATCAGGTTGAGGGGCAGCCCCACCAGGAAGGCGAATAGGTACACGGAGAAGTAGAGCCAGTGGTTGCCGGGGAAGAAGAACTGGTCTGGGTTTGCCTCCATGGTCAGGGCCACTGGTGCAAGACAGAGATGGAAGTGGTAGTTGGGGTCCCCTGCCCCCCTCCAGAGCACCTCACCCCTCAGCCAGTGACCTTGTCACCAAGGCCACCCTACATGTCCCCACGTCTTCCCCAGCAGAGTTAGCCTGCCTGCCTTCCTGGTCTTACCCTGTCTCCTGTCCTTCCCCAAGCCCAGAAAGCACCAGACACTCAGTCCCCCAGCCCCTCTGCCCCAAGCTCACCTGCTTATCGGAGAACCCACGCGCTCTGCCGTGCAGCACCTTGCCGGCTCCTGCAGACCAAGTGGGTGAGCTATTTATTTGCAGAAATGATAAAGACCTGGCAGTGCCCATGACGTCACTCGCTGTGGAACAACAGCACAAAAGATGCCTTGAGCTCCGTTACCAGGGCTGCGTCCGTATGCAAAGAGAAGAGCAAATTCCACAAGTGTGTGCCTCGCTCCGCTGGCCACTCAGCTGGGATGCCCCAAGGAGGCCAAGCCAGCTCCGACTTCCCCTCCCCTCTCCTCCACTTGTATTCTGTCTGCTGCTCTGGAAGGGCACTTTTCCAGTTTGCCTTGTAAGGGCAGGAGGCGTGATGTGGTGACAGGGGCTGGGCTTTGGAGCTGGCTCTTTTTCCTGCTAACTTTGTGATTTGGGGAAAGGGACTTCAATTCTTTATGTCCCCCTTTCTCATCTATAAAGAGGGATGCTCATCGTAATAATCTCATAGACCAAAATGAATTGCATGCTTAGAACAGAGCCTGATACTGCCCCTGCTGTAGTCCCCAGGGTGGTGCTGGCTTGTCTCTGGAGTGAAGATGATGATGGTGGTGGCTCATGGTGATAACAGTAGCAGTTACTTTAATGGCATGGGACCCTACCATTTAGGGCACCACAATTTTACATCTCAAAGTCCTTTTGTTTTATAATGCGGCAGCAACTTGCTCAACCTGAAATAGCTTTTAAGTATCACCACCAAGATTCAAGCCCAAATTCTGACCAGCATCGAGACAAGGTATCTCTTCACTCAAATACTGACTGACTACAATGCAGTAGCATTTCCCACCCACTAGAACAATTACCAGCAGAAATTCATACAATACTGAGACAAGGAGAAGCTCCTGAGCTCTCCCCTTCTCCCTCTATGATGGTCAGAGGGGGCGTGGCTCCGTCGGCAATTGTCACACCCTCCCTCCTCAATTCATTTTGGTTGTCTTTGGTGTCACCCTACATATGAACTGGACAATTGTCTTAGTGTCTTCCTAGGTTACTGTGACCACTGTCCCTGTTGATGTGACAGGAAGTACAGCTTGGCTGTGGCTCCGCCCCCCTCTGCTGCCTTCCCTAAAGAAGAAAACCACCCCCCAGGAAGCAAAGGTCTGGGAGGGATCCAGGCCTGTTATTAACATCCCCAACTTCCCCAAACCCCTACTTTCCTGAAGACTCCCTAGTCTCACCCTTGCCATTATTTGCTGGAAACAGGACAACTGTTCATCAAATAGCCACATCTCCTGACTTCCCCGGAACTGCCTCCATGACAGCTTGGACCATCCTGGATGCCTTGTACCTGTTCTGGGAGATGTTTGTTTTGGCTCTATCAGGTTTGAATTTGAACCAAGTTGTAGATTTGAATTTGAGCCAATCAGAAAGCTTGAGTTGTGACCGGTTGGGACCAGTTGGCAGGCTCAGATTTGGAATAATCAAAGGCTAGAATGCAGACTCATCTGCTGGCTTGAATTTGGACCAGTTGTGGGGCTGTACCGGCTATATGACCAGCACTCTCCTTACACTTTTAAGGTTGGTCTAGGAGGACTTCCTCTTGGGTGTTGATTCTTCTGTTCTGTTCAAATAAAGTATCACTCCAGTGAATCTACTTGTGATTTATTTCTCAGATAGTGCGGTCTTGGAATTCATATCCTGAGCAGTGAATACAGAGTGGTTGTTGTAAAAAGATCTATAAACACTAAGGATGTTAGCTCTAAAAAGCTCCAGAGACCAGCAGCTCACAGAAAGTAGTAGAGGCAACTGACAGTTGACAGATGGCATCCAGTATTGGCATTTAGAATCAGTTGGAGTCTACCAGCATTAAGGCTCCAAGCTGGGCCATCGGAGCAGAAAAGCAAGCTGCTAGCAGAGTTATGCTTGGCTGATTCATGATTTCTACCTGAATTGAGCAAAAGAACCCTCCACTGATTGGTGACAATACCAAGTGCTGACAAGGATGGGGAGAGAGCAGAGCTCTCATTCATCACTGTGAGAAGGTACAACAGTACAGATGCTTGAGAAAGCAAATTGTCAGTTTCTTTAAAAACTACACATAGAGCCGGGGAGTTAGCTCAGTGGTTCAGGCGTCTGTCTTGCAAGCGCAAGGGCCCAGGTTCGATTCCCCGGTAACCACATAACAATACTGGGTATGGAGACCCACACCCAGCAGCAACCAGTACCACATACCACAGTGCTGGGTGTGGTGGCTCACGCCTGTCATCCCAGCACTCGGGAGGCAGAGGCAGGAGGATTGTGATGTGAGTTTGAGGCTGAGCTCAGGGCCAGCCTAAACCACACAGGCGAGACCCTTGCTCAAAAAACCTAAAAAAAAAAAACTACACATAAATTTACCACAAGGTCCAGTGATTTCATTGCAGATATTTACTTCAAAGAAATAAAGAAGTATATGTACACAAAGACTTTCTCATAAGCATTCATAACAGCATTAGTCATAGAAGGCAAAAACAAAATTACCATTAGCTAATGAGTGGGTAAGCAAATGTGGCACATCCATACAGTGATATTCTATTTGACAGTCAAAAAGAACAAACTAGCTACATTTACTACAGCTTGGATGGACATTATCCAGGCTCCTGTGTCATTTAAAACCACTCTTCTCTGCCCCCCTCTAGGGGGTTCGGGTGCTACCTTTCATCTTCCCCAAGTGTACTACCAATCTATGTGTCCCCTGACCTTTGGGGATCTCTTTGAAAGAATTATATCCTACTTCCAACCCCTTCCTGCTGTAGAGCCTGTGGGAAGTTTCTAAATCTTACAAAATGAAGATAATATACCTGGCCCTAAGGCCAGGGCTACCTTATGCAGGGCTTTTGGGGAGATGAGATCAAAGCCACCCTTTGCAGGTGCTGCTCTGCTGCTGGAGGAATGGGTGGTGCCTTTCTTCAAATTAGAATGTGATGCTCTTTCCTTTGAGAAGAGCAAACCAGGCCCAAGGCCAGGGGTGCAAAACAGGCTAGAATTTAGTCAGCATTAGACCCCTTGGCCTGGCATCTCCTCACCTGTACAGCAGTTCCCTGGCTAAACCAGAGTTCTGTGAGCCAAGCACACATCCATATGCACAGGTACTAGAGAGGCTGAGGCAGGAGGATTGGGTCCTCGGACTTTGAGAGCAGCCAGGGTAACAAAATGAGCACTGTGGGAAAATGAAATGAAGTGGCTGCTCACTGTAACACACTCGGCACCATCCATACTTGCCGCTTGGTGGGAACTCTACACTGTTTGCATCTGACATGGGCAGCTTTTCTTGTCTCCTGTTTGCAGTTCAAATGCTGCCCCCTTGCGAGTTCAAAGTGGTATGACCGCATCATTATCAGCCCAGAGTGAAAATGTTCTTTGTATCATCAGGTGGAGAATCTCCAGATTAAAGGCAAGCTTCTCTCTTCCATACTGCTGTAGTCTGCCTGCAGACAGACAGACAGTCAAGACAAAGGTTGGAGACGTACTTCTGCCTGCATCCAGCACTCAGCCTTCAGTCTCGCTCAGCACCGAGAGGCTGCCCCTCCAGCTGCCCCTCCACGAATGGCTCTGGGCAAGGCTGCCCTGCAGTTCTGACAGAGGGCTGGAGCAGCCGCTGGAGTCTGGCTCTGTGTCCTTTCCACCCAGTGGGAGCAGCTACTTCTGGGACGGTCCTCCTTGCATTCTTGAGGCGCATATCGTCCCGCGGCCGGGACCCGTTCCCAAGTAGCCTGTCACCAGTGGGTTGAGCACCACACTCCAGGAGCCTGTGATGAGCCCCAGCTTCCTCCAGGGGCCTCTCATGCCGGGGTTCAGAAAGCCAGCTACATTGGAGACATTGTAGGGCCCCAGGCACAGAAGCAGTGTGAGCAGGGCCCCGCCGGCTACCCAGGCTGCCCTTAGCTTCCTCCTGTGACTTAGGCCGGAGTGGGCCAGCGCCCGGAGGCAGCCCACATAACAGAAGGCTGTGATGACCAGAGGCACAAAGAAGAGCAGCACAGAGAAACTGAGGCGGGCAGGACCGGCGGAACTGGGATCCCAGGCTTCCAGGCAGACCGGGGAGCCGTTCACGGGTGTGTTGATGCCCAGAGAGGTGGTGCTGTTGTGCCGCCAACCTCCTGGGGCCTCTAACATGAGAACCAGCCCCAGATGACAGAGAACCAGGGCCCAGATGGCCACACACACCCCCCAGGAATAGCGCGGCCTCCGGAGGGCTTGGTACCCCAGGGGGAAGGCGGCTCCCAGGTAGCGACCAGCACTCAGAGCGGCCAGGAAGCCACCCCCTGCGTAGAGCGGGGCGAAGTGGGCCAGGGCGAAGACTGGGCACAGTGCAGCCGGGAGGGGCCAGGCCCCCCAGGCCAGGGCCTCCACAGCCTTCAGGGGCAGAGAGATGGCGAGCAGGAGGTCAGAGCAGCCCAGGTGGAGGGTGTACACCAAGCTGGGGGTGAGATGGAGCCGCGCGCGTGCCGCCGCACCTCGGATGGCCAGGACGTTGAGCGGGAAGCCCAGCACAAAGGCGGCCACATAGAAGGCAAAGGAGAGCTGCGGAGGCAGGTCCATGAGGCTGGTGGCGGTGGCCCCTGCTCCTTCGACCCCCTGGCTCCGGTTACTCAGAGGCCCATCCAGGACAGGAGGAGCCCCGGGAGCTCCACTCTGGCTTCCCAAAACCCTGAGTGTCAGCAGGCAGCTGGCGAGACAAGTGAGGAAGCGGAGGCCCATAGGAGGTGACGGGGGCTGGATCCGAAACCAGGACTTCTACCCTTTGGTCCTGAGCTGTCTTGCACCATGTGACCTCTTGCGAGGGGGGAGTAATTTCGGTGGAATGCGGGAGGCACAATGCAGGTGTGCTGTCCCCACAGCGGGACTGCCTCTCAGTTCCTGAGACTCTGGGGAGAGAAGGAAGGAAAGCCCAGCAGGCCGGTGGCATGTGGGCATGAGAGTTAGAGTCCACCCCTACCCCGCTCCCCAGCAAGAGGAGCTGCTCCCCACCATGTGGAGTACAAGTGGGACCCCCTCGCTTGGAAGAGGAGAAGTCAAGGTGTGGACACAAGGTACACCACGCAGAGGGATGGGCACAGAGGGTCCCAGGGGAAACCCCAGACCGCATCAGTGTCGGGGGACAAACCCTAGAAGATCTCGGGGCGGCCCGGGCCCGGGGAATAGTTGGTGAGGAGAGGAGGCTGAGAGACGACTCACCTCTTGGCACCGCCAGGTGTTTCTGAGGCTGAGTCCCCTCGCCCGGCTGCCAGAGGGTGCCCAGAATGAGCAGTGAGCTGGAAGGGAGCGGAGGGTGGGGTGGCAGGGCCATTAGCGGAGGCACTAGCAGCTTGGGTGAGCAGCTAATGGGGCATCCCAGGCTGGACCTCAGGCCAGACTGCAGGCTTAGAGGAGTCCATGATCAGGGGGTACAGGTAGGAATGGGGGTTTGTCTGGTCAGGTAAGGTCTACACAAAGTGTTTTGGAGAGGCAGGGTTTATGGGGTATAGTGGAACACAGCTCTGTGCCCTCCCCCTCAGGCATGGCCTGCTTGGTCCTGCCCTCCCTACTGCTGGGTGAAAGCAGAGGCAGACCCCAGCCCTTGCCAGCTCACACCTAGATAACAAAGTTCTTCTGCGACTTCGGTTGCCCAATCCATTGTGGTGTAGAAATGAAAAAGTGAGTTAATGACAGTCTCATCCCAACAGACAGCTTGCACAGGCTCCAGGCCCACCTTTTTCCAAGAAAGGGCTCTTCTCTCCTCCCTCTGGTTCTGCAACCAAGGTGTCTAACCTTGCAGTGGTGGCAAAGGCAGGAGAAGAGAAGGGAAGGAGTCAAAATCTTGTGGTTGGCCCTGGAGCATCAGCCCGTAGGCTGCTCAGCCTCCATCTGAGGCGTGTGAGTGGCTAAGCTCATTCCTCCCTGGGGCTCTCTCTGTCTCTCCCTCTCTCCCTTTCTCTCTCTCTCTCTCTCTCTCTCTCTCTCTCAGTTTCTCTCTCTCTCTCTCTCTCTCTCTCTCTCTCTCTCTCTCTCTCTCTCTCGCCCCCCAGTGTGGCCCATGAAAGCTTTCTCCAAGATTCTGTGATTCTGTTTCTATCTCTGACCATGCCCACATCTCCCTATCTCTGCCTCTGTCTCTTCCTGACTCAAAGTAACATCACAGTCCTTCGGCCTCTCATTTCTTAGGGCATGTGTTGTCACTGGAGCATTCTGTCCCTTTCAAATTCCAAGTCGCTCCCAATCAACTCCTCTCATCAGACTGCAGGATGTGGTTCTCAGTGTATCAACACCTCGCTCTCCATAATAGCAAACTTGTTCAGACCTCAGAGGCATGAGACTATCTTTTCCAAGGTCATGGTATATACCTCCCTGTGAACATAGAAGTACTTGATCTCTACTGTTATATAAGTACTACTAACTAACCGATTGTGCCACTGGAGCTCCAGCCTTGGTCTCTATTGTTAAGTATTTCGTCTTTGGGAATATTGAGAAGCTAACAGAATGAAAAAAGATCAAAGTTCCATGTCATCTCCCACATGTAGTGCTGGGAGAATAGCCAAGCTCTAGAGAAACACTGGGTCTTCCAGATCTCTGCACTGGTCCCACCCACCTGCAGTTCAGTCCCTGTGAAGGGCCACCACTCAGTAGGCCTTCATGATTCCTCTACCTGAAGCCACACCTCCCTGCCCTATGTACATCCTTATGTTAACTCGGAACCTGGTGACTCTTCAACACCATATTTGCCAGCTCCTGTGCTGGGATCTTGGTTGAGAGAGAGAGGGAGAAGATCCTGGTCAGAGCTGCCCACTGCATGGTGTGCCACAGTTGTACCGGAACCTGAGGAATAAGAGCTCTCTGCGGTGGAGGGGCTGGGCAGAGGCTGCTGTGCTCTGGAGCTCAGGGCTCTGAGCTTCCTGGCCACCTGTTCTTCACGCCTCAGCAATATCTGTTGACAGCCACATCTCATGGTCAATAGCTCATAAAGTTGGTTTATGTCAGCAGCTGGGGCACAGGATGGGAAGGCACCTGATGGTTGCCAGGAGCTTGATGCAGGGCTTCCTTCATTTCCTTCCAGGGGCTCCTGCCCTAAGGAGTTCTGGATGCCCTAGATTATACTAGAGAGCTCCAAGGATGGTTCCAGGTCCCATCATTTTTGTACCTCAACAACAGACTCTGAATGGATGCATTAATTTGTGCTCAGTAAACAACTGTCCGTACAAAATGAATGCATGCTGGAATGACACTGGAGGCCATGTTTAGGGAGAGAAACCCCAAATCTCCTTCTCTCATTCAGACACTTTGTGAAGGACCATCTTCCTTTAGCAGTGTTAACGGTGCTCACATGAACTCAAACCAGGAACAGAGTGGGTTGGTGGCAAAAGCAATGGACCCTTCCACCATATTCCTACAGGTTACCTTTCTAAGGTTGAGCAAAGATGGGGAGGGAGGGCAAGAAAGGAAGGTGGCCCTTCTGGGAAACCTGTGTGTGTTGGCACATACTGTATGTTCATCCCCTGATGGCTGCTTGTGCATACATCTCTGCCCTCTGGTAACTGAGGCCTTGGTGGAGGAGGTGAATGGATGAAGAGAACTTCACTGAGCAGTGGGGTGGACTGGGGATGCTTGCCTGGAACATCTCCATCAGGGAATACAACCGGCCTGGGGCAGTGCAGTGACAGGACAATTGTAAGTTTTCTCTGAGCAAGTGGCCTTTGAGAAGATTTTTTGCAGCTGTGCTTGTGAAAGAATTTGGTAAGTCCCCTTTTGAGAAGAACTGTGCATAATAAATTGGCTTCCTTTTTTCTCCCCATGCTTCAAGAAATATAGGTAAATGTTGAGAATTTGGTTCTTTAGGGACTTCTGGTTTCTGTGTTAGACCATTTATAATGTAACTTCAACACATATAAAATCAGAACAAACTTCTGTATTGTCTCAAAAAAAAACAGAAGAGAGCATGGGATACAGCTCTGTGTGAGGGACCCAGGTTCAATCCCCATTAGCCAAATGAGCTTCTGACATGGTATGGAGTGGCATCTGCACTTTATTTGGGCCTCTGGAAGGTGATTGGTTAATGGGCTAACTGATGAATGGGCAATGGAAGACTCTGGAATGTCAGCAAAATCTGACAAAGATCCCACAGCTGGTTAAGTAGAAGATCCAAGGTCCAGAGTCATGCTGGTCCAGCTGCAAGGCCAGGCCACAAGACAATAGATCTTCCACCTCCTAACCTGGCCAAGACCCCTTTTTCTTCTCTCCAAGCTCCACAGTGTCAACCCCATTTCTCTGCCCCCACTCCGACTCCACAGATGGGAAAGAATTTGATCCTTCTTACAAGTGGTATCTGTGCCATTTTATTGTGCAGCTCTGTGTCCACTGTGTGTGTCCTCTCGGGTGCGTCTGTTCAGTCCAGGGCGCCTGAGGGCAGGGCCGCTGCTGCAGTGTCCTCTCCATGAAAACCTGGCTTGCTGGTAGACATGTTTCTTGAGGAGAAGCCTCCTGGGGACAGTGCTTCTTTCTACCTCATGTCTGTCTGTCCTTGGGATTCCCCAAGGGGCAGAAATTGAGTATAAAATCAGTGAGTGTGGGTAGAGAGATCAAAAAGGAAGGGACTAAGGAGGGAAGAAGGAAAATTAGTGCCTTGTGGATGCCAGCAAGGACACAGTGAGAAGAGGAGAGCCTGGGGGGATCACAGGGACTGGGGTTGGGGAGCCGGAGCCAGGCGGCAAAGGGGGGGTATGTAGATGAGTTTCACTGTGGAAAGGAGAGGAAGACAGACAGGAAGGGGCTTTGCGGAGGGTGGGGTTACCAGTGCCCTGAGGGAACCTGGCTCTGGGCCAGCCCAAGGCTCTCCACAGTGACTGGGGCTCGGAGAGGGGCTGTGACTTAGCTGGGCTCCCTCTGGGACTTTCTCAGCTGCAGCCTCAGGCAGTTTCCCCACAGCTGGCTCAGGCCTCAGTGCTTGAGGGTCACGTACTCCACATCTTCACGAGCCTGGGGCCGCTCTCCAGCGCCGAAATTCACCAGCTCCGAGTAATGGATCCCCTCATCTTCCGGAAGATCTGGCACCACATTCTCGTAGTCACTCTGAGAAAGTCCCGTGATGATGAGTCGGACCTCACTTGGCCAGTCTCCCTCCCATCCTTGGCTTTCTGCCTTCTCCCCTGGACCCCACCTGGGTGCCAAAGCCAAGCCAAGCCATCTCATCCTAAGACTGGCAGCACTTGGCCCCTCTGGCACAGAGGCATCTACTCTGGCTCTAACTGCAGCCTGCCTGAGCAACTGCTATAATTTCGATATGTCCCCTACATTTCATGCGGTGGAAAATTCCACTCATTAATGGTATTTGGGCCTCTGGAAGGTGATTGGTTAATGGGTTAAGTGACGAATGGGCTATGGAAGGAAGAGCTGGGTTATAAAATTGAGCTCTCAGGTAGGCATGGTGGGGCTGGGGATGTAGCTCAGTATAAAGGCCCTGAGGTCAATTCCCAGTACTATAAATAAATAAACAGATCTCCTTCTATCACTGTTCTATGCCTTGTGCCACCTCAGGACTCTGCCGAGAACCCTCATCAGAAAGAAGCTCCTCACCAGATACAGCCCTTTAATCCTGGCCTATGAGAGCCATGAGCCCAAATAAACCTCTTCATTACTAATTACCCAGTCTCAGGTATTTAGTTACAGCAACAGAATACAGTCTAAGACAGCGACCCTCTCCAAACAACACCCAGCCTGAGTCCCCAAGAGGTCTGCTGAGTCCTTCTCCAGAAGAGTCCCAGCAGAGACAAGTCCCCAGGTCTCCAGCTCCTCCCAGCCCTGACCTCTTCTTACCACATGTCCTTTCTGTACCATGGCGTACGTGACCGTGTCGTCACTATTTGGGAGGGTTCTCTGCATTTCAGAGGTTCCTGCATCTCTGAGCGAGAGAGCAGATAGATGAACATAAATGGAACCTTCCCCTAAACTCTTCTGCTGATTCCCTTAGGTCCCCAGGAGCACAAGCCTCCAGCCCTCGTGGTGGAACTGTCTAGAGCCGATGGAGAGGTGCACACCCTGTGTGTCACAGTATCACGCCTGACTCCGCACAAACACACGCGCTCCTGACAGAGGAAACAGGTCCCCTTCCTGTCCCTTCCCCCGAGGGTTGTCGGGGGAGGAATGGGAACGAGTGTGTGGCTGTGCCAGGCGGGTGGCCAGGAGCCCTCCCTTTCACATCCCTTCCGGGCGCCACCCTCGCAGGACCTCAGTACCCAGCACTCTGTGCGTCCGGCTCGGGAAAGCGTAGGGCGGCGTAGCTAATGCTGTCTTCTATCACGGGATTGTAGCATCCCAGGGAGTGGGGGCCTTCCGAGTGGGGCACCCTTCTAACCTGAGAGAGAGAGATGAGATTGGGCTCTGACTCTCCCAGCACCTGCTCCCACCCTGGACTTCGACACCCCAGATCTCCCCAGAGCACTTTTGTCACCTTTCTTCACCTGAACCCCCAAGGGCTCCCCTGCATTTCTACCTTTTTATTCTGCACAAAGAAGCTCTGACTGCTGGAGTTTTCCTGGAGCCCCTGCCGGCTCTGTACCTTCTTCCTGCTGAGAAGCAAAGGTTCTGTGAGCATCTAGAGAGAGCAGGAAAAGGAGCAGGCAGAGTCTGCAGATGGGAGGCTTGGGGATGGGGATGCGCTAGCTCGCTGGGGTTAGGGGGGCTCACTGTTGCTGGAACTTCATTCCCCAGATGGCCAAGATGACGATGGCCAGGCAGGACCCAATCCCTATGGCCGCTCGCCTGCCGAGGGTCTCTGGGCTGTCTGGTGGAGAAAGCAGAGAACACCTTCACTCCACACTGTGGCATTAGCCTGGAACACACTCGGAGCGCCAACTCTCCTGGCCTGGTCTGGCATGTCTTCTCCCCCAAGTGTGAGGAGAGAGGGAGAAGTAGCTCCAGCCTGTGCCCTCCCTGGCTGGAGCTGAGGACTATGTCTTTCTTTGGATCAGGAGCCCACACAGAGTTCTTACTTCCAGCCTCACAAAAGGTACAACCAACAGAGGAGTCGAACCAGACTATCAGAATTTAAAATGTGTAGGCCTCGGACCCAGCAGTTCCAGGTGGTGAAGTTACCTCCACCTGACCTTGCAGAGGTGTCCGAAGCTAAAGACAGCACGCTTGGGCCATGAAGAGGACCCAACAAAGACAGGATGTGCAGTGCACGTTCATGGTGCACCCAGCAGCCCTGAGAAGGAGCCAGAGCTCCCATGTCTGAGAAGCAGAACCCGGGCCCAGTGTTTTGCGCTGTGTCCAGGGCATTTCCTGGTAGCAGGTGCAGGGTCCTTTCCTCTGGCCCTGGCTTTGCAGGTGATGGGTCTCTAGACTTCAAGTCATGGTTGCAGCTATTCATCTGAAAAATTATCATCATCTCTAGATAGCATATGTGACAGATACAGAACAGTCTCTGAGGATTCTTACTACTTTGAAAAAGAGAAGTCCAGGCAATGTGTGAATGTGTGACCTCTGCTGCCATTTGTAGAATAGGAAGGAAGCCTAGATATTCATCAGGCATGTGTGGGAAACCCATCCCCATGCAGACAGCTGACAAGCTGCTTACAAGGGAGGGGACCCGGGTTCTCAGGGTCAAAAATTTTTCAATTTATCCTTTTATGCTTAAAAATTATTTTTATCATGCACTTGTATTATCTTGTTTAAAAACTCTAAAACTAAAAAAGAAGCCTACCAAGATTGAGGGAGACAGAGAGAGAAAAAGAGAAAGAGATAGAGAAAACTTGAGCTACACAAAAAGTGGCACAGGCTGAGAGGGAATCCTACACATAGGAAGGAGACACTCAAGATGTAGACACAGACAGAGAGCCCCGTGAAGCAGGAAAAGGAGGCCACTCCAGAGGTGCGGACAAGGCAGAGGGAAGGACGTGGGGCATGGGGCCGTGGTCTGGCAGGCCATCTTTAGGCAGAAGTTGCAGGAGCAGCCAGGACCAAAGCACATCTAAGAAGGCAGGGACTTACAGTAGACAATGAGGGTGCTGGGGGGCGACACTCCTATGCCCAGCTTGTTGGAGCCCTGGCACCGGTAGGAGCCTGAGTGTCTGATCTTCAGAGACTCCAGCCTCAGCGTCTGGCCATTGTACTGGAGATCTTGGTTATTCCAATCAAACCAGGTGTACTGTGACACAGGAGGGTTGGCGTCACTCTCACAAGTCAGGGCTGCCTTCCTCCCCTCCATCACTCTGTCCCCTGGGGTGATAGACACACGCAGTCTCCGGGGTGCATCTGTAAGGGGAAACCAAGTCAGGGCCTGTGTGGCCCATCACCAGCTCCTCTCCACTCCCGCCCTGCGGTTCCAGCCACTCACACAGCACTTGGAGCCTCCTGGTGTTCGATGTGGTCACTCCTATGGAGTTATTGATCGAGCAGCTATAATTTCCAGCATCTTCTGGTGATATGGAGTGGAAAACCAGTTCTTTTCCTTCTCTCAGAAGACTTCCATTCTTCCTCCAGAAGAAGTTGGTTTCTTCAGGACGGCTGTGTGAGTAGTCACATCGGAGGAGGAGCTGGCCCCCAGCGAGAATCTCTGCCTGGGGCTGGATCTGCAGAATCTTCACATCTCTGGGGGCATCTGCAGGGCAGGGTCTAGGCTGGCGTCACCCTTCTCTTCCCCTCTTGCTGACCCCAGCACTTCCTGTGCCCTTGCCCTTAAGGTCTGGCTCTCATCCTTCAATTTCCTGTTGAAGATGGTGGGCGAGGCTCCCGCCTCCTTGTCCTTTCAATCCCAAGATCCCTTGGGGCCACCTCCCGGGTTCCCCACCCTGTCACTCACACTGGACATCCAGGCGGATGGGGGGTGACTCTGAACACCAGTGGTTACAAGCTTTGCAGGTGATGGGTGGGCTGTTCCAGGCAACCTTGTCAATCCACAGCACTTGACCAAGTGGCTCACTCAAGGAGTCTCTGAGGCTCCAGTCATAACGGGTAACATCCGGGTTACTGGAGTTGTAACTACAGAACAGCTTTACTCTGTCTCCTTCTCGAATCTGTGTGGAGCTCTGAATCACCACAGTCACCTCCTTGGGGGCATCTGAGAGCAGAGCAGAGAGGCAAGTAAACACCGCCAGGAGCCACGACACCTTTCCATCCCAATTCCTTTTCCCCTCCCTTCCCCACTGAAATGCAAAGTTCCTAATTGGCCCAAGGAGGACTTGTACTTGGCTCTGGCATCTGCAAGGACAGAATGCTGTCCTGACAATCTGCCTGGCTGCAGTACATTGATTAAGAGCACAGCTATCACCCAGTGCAGTGCTACAGCTTCTTGGGAGGCTAAGGCAGGAGAACTGCAAGTTCAAGACTCACCGAGGGAACTTACCAAGACCCTGTCTCAGAGTAAAAAATATAAAGGGCTGAGGGTGTAAGTCAGTGGTAGAGGACATCCCTGGCATGCATGAGGCTCTGGGTTCTATTCCCAGTACTGGGGGGAATTTCTTTTCTTTTTTTTTTAGGTTTTTTTGAGACAGGGTCTCGCTTTGTAGTTCAGGTTGGCCCTGAGCTCAGCCTCAAACTCACATCGTAGCAATCCTCCTGCCTCTGCCTCCCAAGTGCTGGGATTACAGATGTGAGCCACCACGCCCGGCACTGTGGTATGTGGTACTGGTTGCTGTGGGGGTGAGTCTCCACAACCAGTATTGTATGTGGTTACCAGGGGATCGAACCGGGTCCTTGCGCTTGCAAGACAGGTGCTGGAACCACTGAGCTAAATCCCCGGCCCTGGGGGGAATTTCTTTTTAAAAGGTCACAGCTCTGGAACCAGACCCTATTTCTAAGAGCTGTGAGATTCTCACCTTTGAGTCTTTACAAGAGGTTTGAACTGCCTGTAATTCTCAGAATGTAGTGAGTCAAAAGCACTCAATAAGTACTGTTGCTACTACTGCATCATAAATCCCTCTGTGTAGATACAGAAGATCTGGGCATGCCTGGCCACACATGATATTTCAGGGTCAAATGATCAAACCTATAGATTCTCTTTGTCCTGGGCTCAACTCAGTGACAAAATCCAGGTCGGAAGTGGTGACACACACCTGTCATCCTAGCAGTATGGGAGGCTAAGGTAGGAGGATTTCAAGTTTGAGTCTAGCCTGTGCAACTTAGTCATTTAGGGAGTTCTTGTCTCAAAACAAATTTTAAAAGATACTAGGAGGTAGAGGATGTAGCTCAGTGACACTGCACCTGCCTGACAAGTGCAAGGTCCTGAGTTTCATCCCTGGTATAGCAAAAAAAAATTTTTAAATTTTAAAGGCACTAACGATGGCCGTGGATTCAATCCTCAGTACCAAAAAGAAAAGAAAAGACTATTCACTGTCTTAAAGAAATCTGACAGTGGAGATGTAATTTGATCCAAGGAAGAGATGTTTAACCCAGTTGTCCTTGAAACTTTCAGATCCTCTTCAGGGACTCAGCCACTCCCTGGTGACCCTGTGTCTCCATATTCCTCACAAAGACCTGGCATCTACATTCATTCATTCATTCATTCATTCAACAAACATCGACTGAGTGCCTTCCAGAACTCAAGCCCTGGTCTAAGTACTACAAATGCAGCTATGATCGATAGTCTGAAGAAGCTTCTCTGTCGGAGGCCCTGGCTTCTGCTTGCTTTTTATTCCAGGACTCAAGTCCCCTGGACCCCATCTGCCCTTCTCCTCCCCAACTTCCTTCTCCCCCAGGAGCCAGAGGCCCCATGGCTGCTCACACTGCACGTCCAGCTCAGCACTCTGGCCACTCTGGCCATGGCCGTGAATGTTTTCTGCTGAGCAGGAATAATTCCCAGCATGCTCAAGGAAGACCTTGGAGATCCAGAGTTTCTCTTCTGTCTGTCCGTGGATTTTGTGCCCATTGCGATGCCAAGTGTAATTTTTTGCAGGAGGATTGGCCAGTGACACACAGATCAGCTCTACTGATTTTCCCTCTTCAGCAGGTGATGGGTGGATCTGCACCATGGAAGGTTCCGGCGCATCTGGAAGAAGGGGCAGAGGCAAATGGGGAGGTCAGGACGGCACTCCGACTTTTCCAGCAGCCAAGACAGTGCTTGCTGTGACCTCTCGAGGGTCCCGCTAACCTCCCCAGCCAGGTCCGAGGAGGCTCACACAGCACTTCGAGGTTCACTTCTTCGGAATTCCCCACGCCCAGGTCGTTGAAGGATTGACAGTAATAAGTCCCGCTCATTTCCTTGGTCACTCTGTGCAGAGTTAGCGTGGGCTGCTGCTGCTCCTCCAAGCGCATCCTGCTCTTGAACCAGGATATAGTTTTGTGCTCTGGGTTGCTGCTGGTAACCCGGCAAGTCATGTTCACAAACCCCCCCTTCATCACACAGGCGTCTCTGGGATTGACCTCAATCTTCAACTTCGGACGGTCTGGAGGGACAGAAGAGCAGTCGGGGAGGGGACGAGAGATTCTCACGGGGTGGGTGGTGTCGCGAAGCGGTAGCACTCTTTTTCTGACACAGAGTGGCCTGTACATTCGTGGTGCCCTTGTCAACCCAGGGGACCATCACAGCTTCCTCAGTCTGCTTCTCCACCATGTGGCCACTACAAGCAGCCAGCAGCATTCCTAACACTGTCCGTCAGGACTTGTCACTCCCCACTTGAAGTCATGAGCACTAGAATCCACAGCCCTGCCAGCAGCTCAGGAGCCCTACCCGCTCCACCTCCTCCCAGCCCCCGGCCCGCCTCCTCGTCTGCCTTTTGGGTCTATCAGACACACCAAGCCTCCTCTTCACACCTTAGTTTTTGGGTTGTTTTTGTTTTTGTTTTTTTTTTCAGTACTGGGATTGAACAAAGGTCCTTCACACTGAATTACAACCCCATACCTTTAAAATTTTTTCTTTTATTCTTCTAGTTTTGAGACAAGGTTTCAACACGATGCCAAGTTGCCCAGTCTGGCTTGAACTCCCAGTACCCTCAGCCTCCCGCAGGTCCTGGGTGTGCACTTGCTCTTTCTCTCCCTGAACTCACCTTCTCATATCTTAGTCTTTCCCCCTCTCAATCAGCCCAAGCACTAGCCTTCTTCACAAGGGTTTCCATCTATCGCCTCCGTCCTCGCCTGTTGTATTACTTTTCTTTATATGCATGCCACTGGCTATGATTAAGTTCAGTACTCCTTTGTGAATCTTTGTGGGGCTTGTCTGCCTTTCTGTAGTGCTAGTTCCACAGGGACAAAACCCTGGCTCACTGCTATACCCTCCTCCCAGCTGGCAGCCACAATAAGGTCTGGTGCTTCAAAGAGCTGCAGTAAATACTTGTTGAATATGAATGAGTGAATGAATGAATGAGGTAAAAAATTATGATATGAAAAATCTCCCCTCAAGGAGGAACAAAGAACCCACCATGGCTCAGGACAGATTGCTTCACTCTGCTGGGCCAAAGCAGAGATGAAATGAATCTGTGTCCTCGACCCCAGGGCTGCCTGAGGACAGCAGGAAAGCCTGGGCCGTCCCTGCTGGTGACCAGCCACAGGCTGACTGGGTGCCCCTCAAGGAGGCTCCTCTTACCTCAGCGGGGCTTAGTGGTTGTCTGGGGAGAAGGTGACAAGGCCAGCGTCCACCCCAGGGGAGCATCAGGGAGACTCACACTTCACGTCCAGCTGCACCGTGCTCTTAGAGAGCTCCACGGAAGAGTGCAGGACCCGGCAGCTCAGGCTCTTCCGGTGGTGAATCCACTGCGGCTGGAATGTGAGCGTGCTCTGGGTTAAGATACTGGTGGTGGAGAGGGAGACGGAGTGCTGGGAAGAAGGGAAAGTGGCGTTGAAATCCTCCAGGGACCATTCCAATGTGAGGTCATACTCAAAGCAGGCAAAATTCAGCGAGCAAGTGGCAGTGACAGACTGGGCCTCCTCTATCCTTGAAGGACTGAGCTGGAGGTGAGGTGGAGGAGCGGTCTCTGCAAAAGAGCAAGGGTTATGCTGGGCGTGGGAAGTGAGGACCACGGACGCACTCCTCGTTCACCCCGGCTTTGGACACCTGCCTCAAATAATCCCCACAGGAATCTCCTGCCCACTTACCCTCCTCTTGTCCACCAGAATATGCTCTGATAGGCCCTGGAAATACTTAGTGTCCTTGTAAAATTGTACTTTATTTTCACTTCCTGATGATGTCTTTCTAAATGGTTTCAAAATCATCGTTCCCACCACCTCTGAAGCTGACCCATTTAGTCCAATGCATATTTCTTAGCATTGTAATCCCTTGTATTTGCTTAATGGCCTCAGTGTTGGAGACTCCCCCAGCCCAGCTCCCCTTTAGTACGGTGGGCTCTATCCCATGAGGCTCAATGCCCCCAGGCTGGACCACCGATCACTAGAGAAACAGGTCCCAAGTGAAGTGACCACTACATTCTCCAGGACAGAGAGATAGGCCCCCCTCTGTCTGACGGCTCATCTCCATGCCCTGGAGTCATCTATCCTTGAGGGGTTGATTAGAATCAGTCCCAGTTGGCAACACTAACACATTTAACACACCACAACCTAGAAACCTGGCATCCAGACTCTAGACTGGGCTGTAGCCGAAGGGCCCCATCGTGTTCTGCCAATAGCACTTACTGGTGTCTCCTGCCTGACCTTTGCCCTGGAAGCTGAGCATCTCCCACCTCCCTTCTTGCCGCCCTGCTGATGCGGAGGATGCCTTTCCCAAGGCCTTACTGGAAACATTGAGTTGTAGTTCAGCCATCCACTTGTCCACTTTACCCACTCCATTTATTTTCCAGATCATTCTCATCCCCAGCTGGCCGCTGTCTTCGATGCGCACCGGATTTATGCTCAAGGTACAATTATTTTCTGGCCTGTGTATCTTTCTTCCATGGGAAATGACTTCCCCTGTCTTTGTCTCCGTATAGAGGATAGTCCCGTTGAATTTTTTTGAGATATCATCATATATAGGACTGTGGTACAGCGTGAAGTTGTCCAGCTTCACATCGTTCTGTTCGTTTCCATATGAGCAAGGAATCCAGACGCATGCTCCCTCCCAGGCATAGACAATTTTGGGATGGTTAAATGTCAAGCCTTGCGAGTGATGGAAAGCCAAGTCTGAAACCCATGACAGCAATCAGAAAGTGTTACTGAAGGAGTGTGGAAAGCTTTTAAAGGAATAAAGATCCTCTCTGAAGACAGAGGGACAGATGCGCTACACAGGAGAAGCAAGACATGAGAGATGGCACCACTCTCTCCTGTACACACCACCACCTGACCCTGCACGCCTCTCCTCTGGCCCAGATCTGCCCTCCTTCCTCCTCCAGGCCCCCAACACCCCAGAACCCAGGTACCTGCCCGGTTCCAGGACTTACCCAGGAGCAGTAGGAGCTCAAGGCCAAGGAGATGCATGTCGTCCTGCCTGGTAGGAGTCTGAGCTGGAAAGAGTAGTCTCTCAGCCACCCACTGCTGACCAAGCACTCCCTGAGCTCCGCCCCTTTCTCTTGGTCCCTGGAACATGTCTGGGTGTATTGGAGGGATGTGGAACTGGAGATGCTCATGGAACCTTTGCTGGATCTGTGACCTTGTTCTTCAGGACAAGAGCTTCCTCCCCATTTTCTTCCTTCCTCCCTCCATCTTTCTCTCCCTCCCATCCTTTCGTTCATCCACCTGTACAGTCTGAACTTCCTGCCTGGCCCTCAGACTCAGAGTAGCCTCAGAACACACAGCAGCTCAAACATCATGCCCTGAGCAACGGGGATCTTTCCAGCTGCCACAGGGGAAGGGTTTTACAAAGAGCAGAGTCATGGTCAAATCTGGGTTTTAAAAATGAGGTCAAAGTCATTCTAAAACCAGTGATGATGTATAAAACCAGGAGAACATTTAGAGGGAACTGAAAGGCCTTAGGTGGAGAGTGTGGTCCAATGAACCCACACATGTGCCCAAGGATAGAAACATCAGACAACCAGAAAGGGACGAAGGTCTGCCTTGTCTCAAGGTAGTGGCTGTCCCAGTGAGCTAGCTGTTGCCAAGAGGAAGTAGGGGCTCAGTGCTGTCTGGTCTTCCACTGTTCTCAGTGAAAGAAGAAGCTAGAAATGTTCACATGAAATGGCTTGCTTTAAAAGTGACGTGAGCCAGGCATGGTAGCTGGAACATGGCTGGTGGCACAAAGGGCCTGGCACCTGAGGTTAGACTGCCCCAGTCCTGGTGCAAACCCTAAGAGATCTGACACTACAGAGCTTTCAGTGGAGAAGATCTGCAGAGCTTTCAGTGGAGAAGAGAAAACAGAGCCTGTGGCCAAAGACGGGTGGGCAGCGTACTACACTGCAGGCCTCGTGTTCGGAGATTCAGGATGTTACAGAGCAGTGACGCTGAACCTTTTAGAGCTTTCAGAGACACAAACAGCATGCTGCGGCATGCACGCCATGGGGCTGTCATTGCTGATACAGAGCTTTTGAGAGATTTGAAAAGTCCCAAGGTAAAGAGTCTTGCTTAACTTTTCAACCCTGCTTTCTGCAAGTTACTGGGACTTTGAGGACTTCTTAATCTCACCACTTTGGGAGGCTGAGGCTGAGTTTGAGCCCAGCCTGGGCAACTTAGCAACTTAACTAGATGCTCTCTCTAAATAAAAAATAAAAAAGGACTTGAGATATAGCTCAGTGTGAATACCTTGGGTTCAATGCCTAGTACCGGGGGGAAACAAAAAACAAAAGAAAAACACAGTGCAAATCAAACAGAACATATCTGTGGGCTTGAAGGTGGCCAAGGGGCCACCAGTTTGCAAAGGATTCCCTCTCTCTTCCTCTCTCTCTCTCTCTGTCCAGTAAGCTCATCCTCCACCATCTCACACTTTTACATAGAGTTGCATTTACATAGAGTTAAATTTAAGTCCCTATTTATATGGCTGTAACCTCTGCTTGGCCCCCAGAGAGCCGGGCAGGATGTGCCAACAGAGTGTGTCTCCGGTGTCGGCGTGGACCATGTTCCTTCCACCCACCTCAGAAGCATTTCCCACACAAGCACCGCATCAGTGACCCTCTCTGGCTGTTTATCTCCCCAGGCTGCAGGGTGCACCCCAAGGGCTGTTGGGTGTCTGGTACCAGCTAGGGGAAGCGAAGCTGCTTGCTGAAGGCAGGATGAGCATCTGTCCCCAGCATGGAGACAAGCCTGCCTGAACATGGACCAGGTGAGGGGACAAAGCCAGTTGGGATCCTCCCAGGTAGAGCTGTCCTCTGGTCTGCAAGTGCTAAGAATCTTTCACACAAAGGAAGTCAGAGGTCATCAGAGTCCCAGTAATTGCAGAAAGCAGGGCTGAAAAGTTAAGCAAGACTCTTTACCTTGGGACTTTTCAAATCTCTCAAAAGCTCCGTATCAGCAATGGCGGCCCCATGGCGTACATGCCGCAGCATGCTGTTTGTGTCTCTGAAAGCTCTAAAAGGTTCAGCGTCACTGCTCTGTAACATCCTGAATCTCCGAACACGAGGCCTACAGTGTAGTACGCTGCCCACCCATCTTTGGTCACAGGCTCTGTTTTCCCTTCTCCACTGAAAGCTCTACAGAGTTGTAGCGCAGATCTCCTAGGGTTTGCACCAGGACTGGGCAGTCTAACCTCAGGTGCCAGGCCCTTTGTGCCGCCAGCCATGTCCTCAGCAAGGCCTGGCTCCACAGCCAGAGAGGGGCAGTTCCAGGGTAGAACTGCATGCCCGCCCAGAATGGCAGTCTCCAAAGCATAAGAAAGAGAGGACCATGACTCAGAAATGAGGAGGCAGGTGAGGTGATGTCCAGAATCGTTAGGCTAACGGTTCAAGACAAAGGCGAGCTATCCAGACCTGTGGCCCGCCTGACACAAGCCTTGTGAGAACTGGAAGCAAGCTTCCCTGACCCCATCACTCCCTCCTGCACATCCAGTGATCAACCTCATGTTCAGAAGATGCCCCAAGTCAGACAAGAGGGGGACACTACAGCCTGCTGCGATGCAGGCAAGCGAGGGGAGGGTGGTCCCTGCTGCACTCCCACCCAGGAACTGTCTGACCCACCGTAGCCACTCTGGGCTCTCAATCTAGTTGCAAAAACAAAAAGAGAGAAAAGACCTTTACCCGTCTCCTCGAGTCTTCCCTCTTCGGGGACCCAGCCAGTATCTAAGAGTGAAAGGGGAAGTATAGTGAAGCTTCCAGTGACAGATTTTCACCCTCCTGGGCCACACCCCCTGCCACTCTGTGGTTCTGAGGGTGACCACAGGCATCGTGATCTGGGTGGAGAGGAAGAGATGGTATGGGGGGATGTGAACTTGGAGTCAGACTTGGAGGTCTACGGGCAGGCCTCGGTCTCAGCATATGGATTTTTAATATCAGCTTAGTCTTCAAACTGACTTTCCCACCACGCTCCCCTACCTAACTCCCAGGAAATGTTAAGGGTGCACGTCCTACCAGCCTTCTGAGAAAGGAGCAGGTCCGTGAAAGTGTCTGTAGCTTAGTAGCGTCGTGCAGTTATGTCATTCCACTGCTGTCCATCCCAGGAGGAAACAGTGAGGACTCTGACCAAGGACACCGAGCACGGAGGAAGAGGATGGCTACAGCAGGAAAGGAGTTATCTTGTGTGCAATGTAAGCACATGAGAAAGCCTCAAGATGGAAACCCTAACACTTGTATCAGGCTGAGTCAGTGAGTGTCTCGGGGGCAGAACCAGGCGGTGCCAAACCAGGCAATTCCTCCTGGTGACGAGGGGAACTTCCAAGAGGTCGCTCAGACTCTAGTGCACTCTCAGGGCAGCTGGCCATAGAGGGAATGCGAAGGGATTCTTCACCAAGCGGGGAAGCTCTGGGAAGATGGGGTAGATACGTCATCATCGCCCCTAGAGCTTCAGTGTCAGGAAGCCCTGTGGATACCAAAATCTGAAGACATCCCATCGCTTACATCTCTGGTGTTGTCATATCCGGTTCTGCTTCTAGAACACACAAGGGGAATGGCATTCCTCCACAAAGCCCTCCTGCCATGATATTTCTGCTTCAGAGCCAACCAGCTACAGAGTAAGCCTTCTGAAACTGTGCGCACAATAAACCCTTCCTCCTGGATGGGAACTCCCAGCAACAGGAAAGCTGACACTTTGGAAAATTATTCATCATGATAAGAATAGGAGATATCAAACTACCTGAGAAGATAGTCAATATATACAAGAGAGAGCTGCTAAAGATTTTAAAGCCACTATCATTAGAGCTTTTTTTCAATGAGTCATGATAAACATGTTTGTGACAAAGCCAGGTGTGGTGGCACATCCCCTCAGCACTCAGGAGACTGGGGCAGGAGGATCTCCATGAGTTTGAGGCCAATGTGAGCTGCAGAGTGACTTCAAGGCCAAACAAAACAAAATAGTAAACATGCGGGCTGGGGAGTTAGCTCAGTGGTTCTGGGGCCTGTCTTGCAAGTGCAAGGACCCGGGTTCGATACCCAGTAAGATACCCAGTAACCACATACCATACTGGGTGTGGAGACTCACGCCCAGCAGCAACCAGTACCACATACCACAGTGCCGGGCATGGTGGCTCACGCCTGTAATCCCAGCACTTGGGAGGCAGAGGCAGGAGGATTGTTCAGGGCCAGCCTGAACCACAAAGCAACACCCTGTCTCAAAAAACCTAAAAAGAAAAATAAAATAAAAAATAGTAAACATACTTAAAACAAATGAAAAAAATAGAAATTTCAGCAAAGAAATAGAAAGTATTAAGAATTGTGTGGCAATTTTAGAATGAAAGATGCAATAACTGAAATAAAAATGTTAATAGTTGTGCTCAGTGGTAGAATGGTGTACAAGAAAAAAACATGAAATAGAATATAGAGCCATAGAAACTATAAAAACAGAGAAAATTCACTGAAAATTTTAATAGAGCCTTGAAAACATGTGTATCTACTTTTTTTTAAAGTCTAAACATGTATAATTAGAATCTCAGACGATAAGGGAGAAGGTGAATCTCAAACAAATATCTGAGGAAATAATGGCTGCCAATTTCCTTAATTTCACACCATGCTACATATCTACACATATGTACACACATACATGACACAAATGTCATATACCAAAAAGCTTAGTGAATCCTGAACAAGACAGGCTAAAAGAAATTAATCTCGGGCAGGGGCTTTAGCTCAGTGGTTCCGGCACCTGCCTGGCAAGCACAAGGTTCCAAGTTCAATCCTCAGTAACAACAGACCACAATGCCCGGCTTGTTGGCTCATGCCTATAATCCCAACGCTAGGGAGGCAGAGGCAGGAGGATTGTTATGAGTTTGAGGCTGAGTTCAGAACCAGCCTAAACTACAAAGCAAGACCTTGTCTCAAAAAAAAAAAAAAAAGAATAGAAGTATAGCAACTGGAATCCTAAATTCATGAAAATATTATTCAGGAATGAAGATATCCCCAGATGCAGGAAAACTAAGAGAATTTTTGTCTAACAGAAATTCACACTGAAAGGGTGGCTGAATGGAGCTCTCTAAACAGAAAGAAAAATTTAAAAAGTAATCTTGGATCATAAAGAAGAAGAAAGATCAAATGTGTGTTAAATACAATAAATTCTTCTTTTGAGTTTTCTAAATTGTTTGATGGTCAAAGAAAACCCATAGGGCCAGGGATTTAGCTCAGTGGTTCCAGCGTCTGCTTTAATGCTGGGTGTGGTGACTCACACCTGTAATCCCGACACTAAGGAGGCAGAGTCAGGGGGATTGCTTTGAGTTTGAGGATCACCTGGGCTACATAGTGAGCTCAGGATCAGCCTGCAAAGCAAGACTCTGTCTCAAAAAAAAAAAAAAGATGGGGCCAGGATTTAGTTCATTGGCTCCGCTGCCTGACTTGCAAATGCAAAGTTGTAAATTCAATCCCTGATACTAGGGGAAAAAAAATAAAAGACAGCAGAGAGTTGATCCTCAGCATACAAATAATTGCATTAAATGTAAATGATCTAGCTCTAGATGCAAAATTTAAAGGACATAGATTGACAGAATACTTAAGAACTCAACTCTATGTTATCAATCAGTCAAGTTCAAATAACCTCAAAGTAAAATGTTTAAAATGATAAACCATGCAAACAGTAGTCAAGGAAAAGTTGGAATGGCTATATTAAAAATAAAGTAGACTTTAGACTAAAAAAATATTATCAAGACAAGAAAAGGACATTATACAATATGGACATCATATAATATGGAAAATGCTAATCTACCAAAAATATATAATAGACATAAATATGTGTGCGTCAAACAGCAGAAATGTAAAAATATGTGAAGCAACAATTGATAGCAATGAAAGGAGAAATAAAGAAATATAATTACAAACTTCAATGCTCTTTCTCAACAACTGGTAGAATAACAAGGTGGAAAAGCAGCAAGGATCTATACTAACTCAACAACTTCATCAACCAAAAATTCAATCAAAAAACATAGAACTATGCACTCAATAACAGCATAATACACATTCTTTTCAAGAATATGGAGAGTATAACAAGATGAATTATACTTAGGATAATAAAACAAGCCTCAGACATTTGAAATAATGTAAAGCATACAGGGTAGGTCCTCTAACCACAGTAAAATAAAGTCAGATATCAAAAATAGGAAAATGACAAGAAATTTTTCAAATACTTGGAAACTAAACAACCTACTTCCAAATAATCCATCAACCAAAGAAGAAATCTCAAGGGAAACAGAAAATATATTGCACTGAAAGAAAATGAAAGTACAACATATTGATTTTGAGGAGGACACAACTAAGCACAAGAGGAAAAATTACATACTAAGTGTTCTAGAAAAGAAGAAAAGACAAAGCTGGAGATAACATATTCCCTGAGTTCAAAATGTAGTCCAGGGGCTGGGGATATAGCTCAGTGGTTCCGGCGCCTGTCTTGCAAGCGCAAGGACCCGGGTTCAATCCCCGGTAACCACATAACAATACTGGGTGTGGAGACTCACCCCAGCGGCAACCAATACCACATACCAGTGCCGGGCGTGGTGGCTCATGCCTGTAATCCCAGCACTCGGGAGGCAGAGGCAGGAGGATTGTGATGTGAGTTGGAGGCTGAGCTGAGGGCCAGCCTGAACCACAAAGCGAGACCCTGTCTCAAAAAACCTAAAAAAAAAAAAAAAAAATGTAGTCCAAAGATAAAATAACCCAAATACTGATGTTGAGCATTTTACATAAAAACATAGGGTACTGGCATAAAAACTGACACACGGACCAATGAACAAAATTAAATGTCCCAAAATAACTATGTGCATCTACGGCCAACTGATTTTTGTCAAAGTTGCTAAGATCATTGGCAGACATTTAAATAAGTGACTCTGGGGAGATCAGGTTTAAAAAAACAGCTAAAAATGAGTCATGATTTAAATGGAGGAGAAGAAACAAACTTCTTGGAAAAAACAAGAGAAATGGTTCAAGACATTGGAAGAATAAGCATTTTTTGGACAAGATGATCAAAGCAGGGGAAATAGAGCAAAAAATAGACAAATGAGATTTCCCTAAACTAAAAAGCTTCTTCAGAGCAGAAGAAACAACCATCAAAGAGACAATATGCAGAGTGAAAGAATAGCAAAAATAAAACCAAAAATCAAACTGACTTAAAATGAGTGAACAGAACTAAATAGATGTTTCTCAAAAGGAAGACATTCAAATGACCGAGAAGTGTCTGAAAAAATGTTCTACATTACTAGTCATCAGAGAAAATGCAAATCCAACACACAATGAGCTCTCGCCTCACTCCAATAAGAATGGATATTATTTAAAAAGACAAAAGGCAGGGCCGGGGAGTTAGCTCAGTGGTTCCGGCGCCTGTCT
>PVIR01008914.1:0-55085 GCA_004026965.1 Petromus typicus | reverse complement strand
AAAGCTTGGTTCTCTTTTGGATGGGAAAAGAAAACACTTTTAACCACAGGGGAACATGAAGATTCTAATGGAGGGAGAAGACAAACTGAGTCTGTCCTGAGAGCATGTTATATAGCAGGAGCTTGAGAGAAGACACACAGTGCACACTCTCCTGGTCCTGGGGAAGGGCAGAGAGCAGGACGCAGTGCTCACTTGGGCTGAGGGGCTGCACTTCCTGTCACTCTAGGGCTTTCTCTTCCTTTTGGTGGGACAGTTTCCTCACTGTGGCCACCAGCCTCGCAAGACGAAGGTGGAATGACCTGTACAGTAACCGTGATCTTTGTTCCTCTGCGGGGCAGGAACCAGCAGGGAACCTCCCTGCCGTCTCACAGGTGTAACCAGGACTCCCTCCTTCTAGGAAGTGTAATATGGATAGTTGTGCCAACCTCAGAAATGGAAAAGATGTGCCTATGAGTCACTGACTAGACCAGGCAGGGAGCCAGGCCTCCTATCCCCTGTCTGTGAAGAATAGAAGACATTGACCAAAACTTAGCAAAGGGTCCAGAAGCATGGGGAGTGGGCTATAGTTTTGATCTTGACACGCACACACACAAAAAGGCTTAAGAAGAAACATAAAGGATGTGTAGTGAATGCTGGCTGGGGAGACCGCCAGCCAAAGCCAAGCTGCAGGCAAGCGGAAGTGACCGGACTTCAGATGGAGCTGAGGTCCTCAGGATCCGAGCTTCAAAAACAGCGCAGCTGGCTGGAGCGCAGCTCAGAGGTAGAGCGGGATTCCATTGCCAGCATGAAAGATAACAAGTAAACAGACAGGGTCTCTGTCCTCCAGGACCGTGTTCTCTCCCCGGAGAAAGACAACCAGGCTGTCTGGGCTCCCTGCCAGATTCTGCGGACTCTTCTTATGTAACGCAGGGACTCTGACACGAGCAGCGTTAGGCGCCGCTTCAATCGGCTTCATGAAAAGAAAGGCAGCGATATGCCTTCTTCCTCTCTAGTGACAGCTCCACAGGCCGAAGCCAGGTGTTGATCATGGTCTGAGCCAAGCCCCGAGCTTGCTCAGGAGCTTAGATAGATAGTGGGTTCCCGAGAGCACCCACAAAGATTTACTGGGGGGCTCTCCCGGGGATGAATCTATGCCTGCTACTACTGTTATCATTAACAGCAGCATCTTAAAAGCAATTTCCATGGCTAGTGCAATGCTAGGGCCTTCACAGACTTTATCTTAACTAATCCCTCGGCAGCCCAAAGGAATAAACACCACTGTGACTCCTGTCCTCTCCAGGTGCCCAGTGCAGGGCTGGCACGCAGTCAGAACGTAAACATTTGTCAACTGAACCAAAACAATGTGTGTTATATAAAAACCAGGGACAATGAAGATGCAGTGGCAGGAACGCATGTCATCGATTCACTTCTACCTGAAAGGATTCACATCTACAATGGGGACAAGCTGGCTACTCGAGATAGGCCGGCCTGTGGCTCCAGCCAGCTGGCAGGCTGAGGCAGGTGGGTCAGTTAAACCCGGCAGTTGGAGGACACCCTGGGCAGCACAAGGAGACCCTGTCTCACCAACAGAACCAACACAGCACAGCAACCCAGGGACAAGAAAGGAAGAAAAGGGACTTTGTGAATGAAATAAAAACAGAGGGAAAATGTGAGTGGTTAGTGAGAACAACGCACAGGAGCTGTTCTGGTTCCTGCTCCGCCCTCTGTCCCTGAAAGCTGTTCTGGTACCTGCTCTGCCCTCTGTCCCTGAAAGCCAGCTAGCAGCCGGATCCCCTGGCCAGGCGGGCAGTGCAGTCACCCAATAGCAACCAACCCTCACCATCGGCCCCCAAGCATCAGTCACCTGGGACAGTCGCCGCCGCCCTTCCCATTGAGTCAGCTCTGCCTCGGCGGCAATGCCACACGCCCAGGAGTAAGGAGGTCAGGAAGGAGCATCAGACAAAGGCTCCAATTCCGACTGTTCCTAACGGCCGGCCGGACTGACGTTCCTTCCCACAGAAAAGGCGATGATGTAGAGACCTTGAGGTTCTAACTTCTCAGCACCTTCTGTTGCAGAAGCTCCGGGTTCCACACCCAGGTCCTCTCTAGAACCCACTTTCGGGATGGTGTGTCTGGGGTTCGGTGTGCCAGAAAGAGAGGATGGCCTGCAGCCACCCACTCCCTGAGTGAGGAGCGCTATTTACATAGATCGGGTGCACTTTCAGGGGAGAAGACAACAGTGTTGAGATTCCGGAGAGAAGTACCATGAAGCGGACCACGGACTCTACGGTCAGACACGCCCACGGCACTGTCGTGCAGGCGCCGAGCAACTCCTAGCACTAGCTTGTTTTCACTCCAAGTTATTTTCATTAGGTACTGTGAACATGTACCAAAACCAAACAGCCAGACAAACACACACACACACAAACAGAAGAGGCAAGGAATCAGGAGATGGACGGGGAGGGACACGGGGAAGACATAGCAGATGATGAAAGGGTTTAAATGTGTTCTATGCCTGCAGGACTCCCACAGTGTGCCCTGCAAATACGTGAACACATATGCCACAGCGGCAGGCCTCAGGGATCTGGGGCATTTGGTGGTGCCCAGCGGGTGCAACAGTCTCCCAGGCTGTTATCCAGGTGACGGCAGACGGCCCCGTGACTACTCAGTAGGCAGAAGAGTCAGACATTGGAAGGGAGCGTGCCGCGTGGGCCAGGGACAGCATGTGTGTATGGTACCTCTCCCCAGGTGTATCTCAGATGGGCAAACAGAGGCAGCTAGGCGCTCAGCGAAGTTTTCACTGGAGTAAAAGCACTTCCCAGAAAATGGAGAAATAAAAGGAAAAACACCGCGGTCCCCAGGGCTTTGTCCTTCAATGGCGAGTTAGTTAGCAACAGTGAGTGAGACCGGGTCTCCTCCAGGTTACCAAACCCTCTTGAAGGAACTTGGGCTATGGTCTCACGCACTCAACTCAGTTAACATGAGCTGTGTTAATGTAACGGGCCACAGATATGACATTCACATGCAGCCATAAGGCTCTAGGTTAAGAATCTTGGAACAGGTTAAAAAAAAAAAGAAACAAATAGAGATGAGGACAGCTCTGGGGACCCGGTGAAGCCTCGTAAGCTTTATCCACACCTTGGTGTCAGGCCAGGCAGAAGCCCACTCCTCGCTGGGAGAGGTGCAGGCTGGCTGTGCAAGTCCCTTGGCTGTGTCATCCCTACCCTCCTTCCCTCTGAGATGCCCGGGCTGCTGAATCGCCCCACTGCAGATGGGAAGGAACAGCGGGCCACGGCCGGGGGGGCTCAAGGACACCACAACGTCAGTACACAGACGGACTGGGCTCCTACACCGAGCCGAGTCGGCTAGGAGAGTGATCGGCAAAGGTTTCCGAGGCACCAATTACAAGTGGACTAGAAAACGGAAAGCTGTAACACTGGCTTCTATCTGGAAAGATCAGGGAAATCTTCAGGCTCCATGGAGTTCTAGTGAGACACATCACTCAGCCGTTTCCCAGAGATTTGAAACCCTTTCTGTCACCCAGACACAAACCGTTTTTCCAACTTTAAGGTAACTGAGTAAGTGTCCAGAGCTGACCACTTCTCCTGAGCTAAGGGGCAGCCTCACCCCCAAAGCACCGCCCCCCGCAGAGTGTGACCCCACGATTTGCCATCTTCAAACGTGCGCATGCCATTCTCTCACTGGTGGTTTTTCACTTTTAAAAAGGCAATTATTAAGGAATTTTCTTTCTTTCTTTCTTTCTTCTTTCTCAGCTAATCTCTATTTCCTTTCTTTTCCTTCAGTGCCAGTTTCAAGATGGAAAAGAAAGGTCATCTTTCCTCACACTCTTGACTGTGCCCATACTAAACAGGACCCCCAAAATGGAAGAGAAAACATTCCCCCTCACTCCATTTTCCAAGTCAAAAGACAAGCTCAACTAAATTCATTCAGATTTCCCGAAGACTTGATACTGAGAGGCTACAAATGTATTGCCATTAAATCTTTCACTCTTGCTTCAGGGGTAACAACGACTACTAGAGAAATTTGTTAGAGAAATTCCAGGATGGCTTCTGTAGTTTGGGGTAAAAAAGAACCAGAACATTCCATTTCCTGGTGGTTCCTTTGGCTTTCTCAGAGTTTGGAAGGAGATATCCCTTCAATCCAGAATGACAGGAAGTCAGTCAGCCCCTCACACCTTCCCCCAATTTGGGGACCACACCAGGGGGCTCTCACCCTTCCTCAGAAGCACGACAGCCAAGCTCTCTCAGGGGGGAGTGACCAGGCAAGCAGCTGCTTTTATTTAAAAGGCAGAAAAGGAGACTACCTTTCAACTGCACCGTGTGTGAGACCAGAGAAACTGGTTTCACTGAGAAGGCACCAAATGTTCTTTGCTGTGAACACCCTCCGTTCCAGCCATGGCACAGGCTGTGTGGCAGCTGGGTGCGTCTCTTCCCACAGAGCTCTGGGGTGCAGGGTGGGGTACTCAGCCCAAAGGAGGCCTTATCCTCTCGGTGGGCCTCCAGGTGGGTGGCTGCAGGCGAGGTGAAGACTCTGCTCTCCATGCTAAACAAACTGAAGGCCGCAGGGAGTGACCAGCACCTCGGTCCTCTGGCCTGCCTGGGCTCAGGGTCCCGGTTTTTCATCCCCACACATTTCAGTCTAGGGTAAGCGCTCCTGAGATGAGCGGGCCCTGGCCTCGACCCCGTTCTTTTCGCTTGCCAGCTGCTTTTATCGTTCAGGCCTCGGGCCTCCCCTAGTCCTCAGTGGAGGGGGAGGCCTCCTCCCACTCGGCTCCTGAGACCCCCCCACTCCTTCCTAGCCACAGAGCCTGTGCCCCCACGTTCTCCTCAGTGTCCAGGAGGAGCCAGCTCCCCCCTCCCTGCCAGCATCAGAGGGGAGATGGCAATTCAGAGCTCAGACCCAGGCACCAGTGAAGGACTATCCCGCAGGGAAGTAGGGCTGCCACATCTGGGCAGCTGTGGGGGCTAGGGACAGGCACTGCCCAAGCCCCGCATTCCGCTGTCACAGGAAATGAGTTCCCAACAAGTCCTGCCTGGAACACCCTTCACGCTAAGGCAGACGGTCCCCAGCGCAAACCCACCCACTCAGGTGCCCCTCCCGCCAGTTCCTGCCCCCCCCCCCCATACGCCCCCTTCCTCAGATTCCCAGCTGGGCTCCCTCTCCTCTGAACTGGGCGGTTACAGTTGGACAGCACACAGGTCCAGGATGTTCCCCTCAGGGGATGAGCGAGTCTGGGGGAAGGTCCGTGAGATTTAGTTAGTTAGCACCAGTGACTGTAACGCTGCTCCGCCCGCAGGAGCCTTGTCAGGGGTGGGGGTGGGGTGGGGGCAGAGGAGGGGGAAGGGCTGTGTGGGTCAGTGACTCGGCCAGAGCATCCTCGGGGCTTTTGCTCCGCCGGGATGGGACGGAGGCTGTGGATGGGACCTGTAAGTGGGGTACAAGAAAAAGCTGGAAGCCTGATCGGTGAAACTTTCAGAAAGAGCGAGAGTTAAGCAAGAGGCTGTGTCGCCAAGCCTCGTTCCTCCCGCTGTCCCGGATGAAGCGCCCGAGTGAGTGACATCAGTGACAGGGCCGTCTGCGCACTCTGCCCAGCGAGATCCCGCTTTCTTTTTCAGCGGCGACACCGTGCAGAGCGCCCCTTCTGGGCCCCTCCCACCCTCCTGTTTTGCAGGCTGCTTTAGGGAAATTGGTTGCTTCCTGCAAGTCTCCTCAATGACATTAAAATTAGCAGAATAATTAAATACAGTCCTCATTGGGTACAAAGAGAGCTCTCGGTTAATTAATGAGCCAAGCGCGGGCCCCAGGCTGCCAATCCACGCTGGCCTGCGAGCGCCAGGCAGAGAGGAGCCGGCGGGGGTCCCAGGAGGGGGCTGTCCCAGGAGGGGACTGTCCCAGGAGGGGGCTGTCGGTTGGCGGACAGTCCCTGGTGCACGGAGAAGCGTCAAACACACTCCTGTGGCCAGGAGCCCGCTGCTTCGGAGCTGGGCTCCGCGTGTGCCAGCGGCAAGGCGCTCTGCGCCCGGTATCCCACTCCGCGGCCCGGGCCAGACAGCCGGGCCGCCGCCGCAGCAACTGTGTCCCGACGCGTCCAAGTCCGAGCCCGGCCGAGAGCGCGCTCGGCTCGGACCGCCGGGACGCGGCTCACTGCCATCCTCTCCGCGCCTTCCCCGACCCGGCCACCTCCTCCGCCCGCCCGGCCTCGCTCTCAGCCCCGCGGCGCCGAGGCCGCCCGCCGCTCACCTCTGCAGGGGAAGCAACAGCGGCACTTGGCCAAGAGCCACCCGAGCGCCGGCCCTCGCGGGTAAGGCCGCTCGCCGCCCTTCATGCTGCCGCGCGGCCCGAGCGCTCCCGCATGGCCGGCGCAGCGGCCCGACGCGGCGGAGAAACTTCGGACTCGCGGGCCGAGCCGCGGGGAGGAGCGCAGGGGCCGGCGAGGGAGGGCCGCGCGGGGCGGAGCCCGAGGTCCAGCTGCCCGCGGGGACGGCCAGCTTGGCAAGGCGCCGCGCGACACGGCGGTGGCTGTGGCCACTGGGCCAGCGCCGGGGCCGGGAGCGCGGAAGCCCGGACACAAAACAGGTACTGCTTCGTGCAGCTCTGAGACTCCTACTGTCAGCGCCGGGTTAAATGGGCCAGTAGCCAGAGGTGGGCGGGGCCGGTGTAAAGTGCCTCGTCTCCTGAACAGGGTCGGCCTTTCCTTCTCCTTACTCCTTTTCCCTGCCTTTTTTTTTTTTTTTAAGGTTTTTTGAGACAGGGTCTCGCTTTGTGGTTCAGGCTGGCCCTGAGCTCAGCCTCCAACTCACATCACAATCCTCCTGCCTCTGCTTCCCGAGTGCTGGGATTACAGGCGTGAGCCACCACGCCCGGCACTGTGGTACGTGATACTGGTTGCTGCTGGGTGTGGATCCACATCCAGCATTGTTATGTGGTTATCAGAGAATCGAACCGGGCCCTTGCGCTTGCAAGACAGGCGCCGGAACCACTGAGCTAACTCCCCGGCCCCTCCTTTTCCCTGTCTTTTAATTCTCCCCCCAGTCTTGATAACTGTCTCACGCCTCTCCTCTTGCACTGCCCAGGATTCGAACCCAGGACCTTCCCTCGGTGCCCTTTTTGACAGATTTTGTTTTGAGCTAAGTGTCCAGCCTGGGCTCATGTTTGTGATCCTCCTGCCTCAGCCTCCCACAGTGCTGGGGTCACAGGCGTCCCTCACCACCCCGGGCGCAAATTCATCTCCAGTGGAAGGGGGTGCAAAGGCGTTCGAGCTTGGCAGCCTAAGGCCAAATTCAAAGCTCAGTGTTGTCACCATCTGGCTGTTTGATCTCATAACACTCACTTCACTTTTTTGATGGTGATCTCCTCACTTAAAAAGACAGAGACACTTCCTACCTGACAGGACTGCTAATAGGATTTAAAGAGGCCCCGCCTCTGTGGCAGCTCAGCCTACCTGAGCACTCAAATGCTTTGGAACTCTTCACATTCGGCCTGCATTTTTGACAGGAAAATTTTCTTCCTGCACCTACCTAGAGACAAACTCAAACTTGTGTGATTGATCGACAGTTTGGTGCTGTCTGCATCCGCGGAGCCAAGGAGGACGGGAACCGGGCACCACGGAGCCGCTGCAGTGTGCAGTGGTTCCGGGTGAACGAGAGCCGCACATACCAGACGCCCAGCGCCTTATTCACAGCCCTGGCTCCCAGCCGCCAGATCGCCCTGGACAAGCCTGTGGATCCGCCTGGCTTTGGCTCACGTGCTGCCCTCTTCTCCTTGAAGCAGTGAGTTCGAACTCAGCGCCTCTCTCGTGCAAGGCACGTGCTCTCCCCCAACCCAAGCGGCAGCCTCCTTTCTTTCTCCCAGTTCACGGCTAAGCTTACTCCTTCAAGCCTGGGAAGCACACCTGGACCACATCACTCAGACCTCCCACACATCCCTTGTGTGAACCCTTCACGGGTGTCCTGCCCATTCCTTTGTGTCCAGCTTTGGTGACAAGGGCCTGAAGAAGTGGACACACTCAGAATGAGAGGAAGTCTGTGAGAGTGAAAGCTAGAAGTGTAATCCCCAGGTAACCAACTCCCACCTGCAAGAAAGACAAGCACTGGCACAGCAGGGCCCCCAAAGGGTGGGACTCGGGGCCATCAGGAATTGGGGCTTCCTGTCTGAGTGTATACCACGCTTAGGTTAGGGCTTTATTTGTTTAGCTGTCAAGATGTCTGCCACATGGTTAGGGCACAGTGGATTCTCAGTAAATGATAGTAGCATGACTTAATGAGTAATCATAACTAACATTTACTGAGCATTTATATATGCCAAGCAGTTTCCTCAGTATTCTCCATCTGTTAGCTCATTTACCCTAAATAAAAAACAAAACAAAGGCTTACAAAGTAGAGTCCTTTTTACATATGAGAAATGAATAAATGAATTCTTATAAAGCTTTACCATTTTAACTCTAAAAAGAAGAGACATCATAAAGCTTCACTACCATAGAACTAGCATAACCTAAAGTCAAAACCAGCCTCTGGTTCTCTTCTGCCACTTCTGCCATGGCTGCTCCTCACGACAGCTACGAAAGCATCTCTCTGTCAGGCAGGACACCTGCCTCTGGTGAACCTTCCAACCCTGCAGATGCAGAGAAAGTTCAGTTCCAAAGCCCCTGTGGCCAAACTACTCCTTAACTCACATCACTGTCCTGGTTCCAGTTCTGACCAATGGCACCAATACTATTATCGTTCTCACTTGCGTGTCACTGAAGATGTTACTTATTCACTTACTGTTTTCAGTAAGATATTTACTTATTATATACAAGCCCAGACCAAAACATGGGCTGTTACCATGGCCCTTCTAAGAGTTGACATTATGGGCTGGGGACTTAGCTCAATGGTTCACCTGCCTTATAAGCCCAAGGTCCTGAGTTTGATCCCAGGTAACCACACATAACAATGGCAGGCATGGTGACTCACCCCCACCAGCCATCAGCACCACATACCACAGTGCCGGGCCATGGTGGCTCACGCCTGTAATCCTAGCACTTGGAAGGCAGAAGCAGGAGGATTGTTGTGAATTTGAGGCTGGCCTGGGCTACATAGTGAGTTCAGGGCCAGCCTGAACTATAAAGTGAGACCCTGTCTAAATGAAAATAAAAAAGTTGACATCCCATGCTGTGTCCATAGTGTGGGAGCTGTGGCCCCAGAGGTGTCTCATGTGCTCACTCATCCACCTCTTTTGAAACTTTTGAGCATTCCCTTCTTTTTATTTTCCTATATTAATTTAAAAAAACTGATACATAGAAATTGGACATATTTACGTGGTAATGTGAGTATTCTGATATGAATACTGTTTTCTTTTTTGGTTTTTTTTGAGACAGGGTCTCGCTTTGTGGTTCAGGCTGGCCCTCAGCTCAGCCTCAAACTCACATCATAGCAATCCTCCTGCCTCTGCCTCCTGAGTGCTGGGATAACAGGCGTGAGCCACCACGCCCGGCACTGTGGTATGTGGTACTGGTTGCTGCTGGGCGTGAGTCTCTGTGCCCAGTATGTTATGTGGTTACCGGGGATCGAACCCGGATCCTTGCGCTTGCAAGATAGGCGCCGGAACCACTGAGCTAACTCCCCGGCCCAGGAATACTGTTTGTTAAGAGGACAGGAGCATAGCTCCGTGCTTTCTTAGCATGCACCAGGCCCTGGGGTCAAGCACTAGCAATACAAAGTAAACAAATAAAAATTGATTGTGAATAACCTCTTTCATTTAATTCTTTCTTCCTTCTGGGCACTGTCTCTTTTCTATCACAGTTTTCTTGCCAGAAGCAGATGACACCAACAGTGTGGGTTAGATGTTTGTGAAGGCGCAACTCTTACTACAGCAAGCAGAACATCAGCAGACACGAGAAGAGGCCTGTACTGGACAGTGGACCCGCCGGGTACGTTTCCACTGGCCTCTCTGAGCCAGGGATCCACCCTCCTTTCCACAGAAAGGCATAAAGCATCAGCAGCTTCTGGCCATCTGAAGTGATTCGGCCAACGCAGTTTTGGCTGGTTGGAGTATGGTTCTGTGCTTGGAGCCCAAGAGCCCCACTGCCTTCCTCACAAGCCTGCCAGAGCAGGTTTAAACAATGTCCACAACCCATAAGGAAGCCCAAGCACTTTCAGGACAATGACTGGACCTCTTCACAGACCCAGCAAACACTCACTCACAGGGACCAGTGAGAACCACTCACTGAGTGTCTGCTGTGTGCCTGGCTCTGTCCCAGGCCTAGGTCTCCATGAGTGAAGAGAACTGAACACAGCATGAAGCCGGCTCCTAGGACGAGCTCACCAAGAATACACCAGAAAGATCAGTTAACAAAGACAACTGACCAAGTTTAGGAAACAAGAGATTTAAGAAAATGGGGATGTAGATCCTCTAGCCTGCATCAAATGTATTCAGTTAATGTTTTTAGGAAAATGTAGAAGGAATAATGAAAGAAAGCGGCTTTGAAACATTAGTTTAAAACCAGAGTTATCTCAATGGCATAGGGAAAGACTACGAAGAAAACCTCTGCAGCCTGGGAACTAGAATGAAGTCAACAGCTAGAATCTCATCTTATTAAAAAGCTTCTGCACAGCAAGAGAAACCACCAGCAGAGTGAAAAAGAGAACCAACATTATGGGAAAAATTTTTACCAGCTGTTTCTCAGACAAGTGGCTACTATCTAGAATATTTAAAGAACTTAAAAAATCAGGCCCCAAATTTAAAGACCTAGTTCAAAAATGGATGTGTGAAATGAGCAGACACTTTTCAGATGAAGAAGTAAGAGCGGCAAAGAAACACATGAAGAAATCCTCAACATCACTGGTCGTTTGAGAGATGCAGATGAAAACAACACTGAGATTCCATCTCACTGCAGAAAGAATGGCTGCTATCACAAAATCAACCAACAACAAATGCTGCTGGGGCTGTGGGAGGAAGGAACCCTTCTCCATTGTTGGCGGGAATGCAGACTGGTGCAACCACTGTGGAGATTAATGTAGAGATTCCTCAAAAAACTAGGATTAGAGGTCCCATTTGACCCTGCTACTTCTCTGCTACGTATATACACAAAAGAATTAAAAGATGCATATCACAGTGACATGTGTACCTGTGTTTATCAGGTTTGTGATAGCTAAATCTTGGAAACAACCCAAATGCCGATCAACAGGAGATCGTATAAAGAAGAGGTTTTTTTTTTTAGGTTTTTTGAGACAGGGTCTCGCTTTGTGGTTCAGGCTGGCCCTGAGCTCAGCCTCCAACTCACATCACAATCCTCCTGCCTCTGCCTCCCAAGTGCTGGGATGATAGGCGTGAGCCACCGCACCCGGCACTGTGGTATGTGGTACTGGTTGCTGCTGGGCGTGAGTCTCCATGCCCAGTGTGGTATGTGGTTACCGGGGATTGAACCTGGGCCCTTGCACTTGCAAGACAGGCGCTGGAACCACTGAGCTAACTCCCTGGCCCAAGAAGGGTTTTAAAACAAAACAAAACAAAACAAAAAAAACCCCGGAGTATTACTCTGCCATAAAGAATGATAAATTTGAGGGCTGGGAAGTTAGCTCAGTGATTCTGGCACCTGTCTTGCAAGCGCAAGGACCCAGGTTCAATCCCTGGTTAACCACATACAATACTGGGTGTGGAGACTCACCCCAGCAGCAATCAGTACCACATGCCACAGTGCCAGGCGTGGTGGCTCACGCCTGTAATCCCAGCACTTGGGAGGCAGAGGCAGGAGGATTGCTGTGATGTGAGTTTGAGGTTGAGCTCAGGGCCAGCCTGAACCACAAAGCAAGACCCTATATCAAAAAAAAAAAAAAAAAAAGATAAATTTGACTCATTTATACTCAAATGGATATAATACTAATAAGTGAAATAAATATTGTATCATTTCTCTGGGATGAGAAATGGAAGGTGTAAGTGAATTCTAAAATGTATGATAGGTATTGTGAAATAGGAAGAAAATGTTCAATAGGCAAGGGGAAAAGGGGAGGTTGCGATAAGGAAAGAAGGGAAAGAAAGGTTGATGGTAAAAAAATAAAAGGAAGCAAAGCTTATGCATATAGGGAGCAGGGGTTAAGGGGAAGGCAAGAGAATGGGAAAAAATGAGAATTAAGATGTGTCATGTTCTGGTGCAAATTCTCATTGTTGATTATGATCATAGTGTGTGTGTGTGTGTGTGTGTATATATATGTGTGTATATATATATATATGTACTAATGAAATCAATTGGAAATAAATAAATAAAAGTCACCTGAGAGCTTTTGAAAATCCTAGGCACTCATATCTTTGAGGCCCCCTGCAGACCCTATGGTATGACCAGGATTGAGAACCATTACTATACGAGTCCCCCTTCTCCCTCCCCACCCTCTGAGATTTAGATTAGCTCCCTCTGGGTGTGGCTGGGCATCAGCAGGTTTAAAAGTTCCCTGGGTGTTTATAGCACGCAGTACTGTTTGAGAACCCCGCTGCCACGTGCTGGTTCTCAAAGCAGAACTGCTGGCGATGGGCAGTGAAGACAGATCCTGGGCTCCCCGCCCAGGCTGAGTAGGTCAGGAGTGGGGTCTGAGAACTGTGGTGCTGTCAGTTCTCACGTGATGCTGATGTTGGTACAGGGGTCATTGAGAATCACTCATGTAGAGACTTTCCCCCCTCTATTTCCCACCCACAACCTCTTTGGTTTCTAAAAGCATTTTGATCTTTGAAAGGTCACCCTGCCTTCATTCCCAGACCATGTTGGGTGACATCTCCCTCCTGTCTATTCACCACTGCAAGGATGAGCCCAGTGCCTGGGCATGGCCGTTAGTCACAGGGACTGAATGAGACTTAGTAATGACGCACGTGCGTGCAATGAGCATGAACCTGGAGACCTCAGCAAGAACTCTTAGGAGAGCAGTGGTCTGTTTCCATGGGATTCTGAAGTTGGGGGGAACGCTGGCCTAAAGCAGCTGCAGGCAATCTTATCCTAAGCACATAAGGAGAAGCCCCCGGGAAATGAAGCCAGCATTGAGTTAGGAGAGAGAGAGAGAGAGAGAGAGAGAGAGAGAGAAGAATTCTGATAACACTGTCTAAATCCCAAGACATGCTTTTTCCCCAAAGTCTTATCTATCTCTGCCCTTTACTTCAAAAAATGAAATACACACCTTTTTGTGTAAGCCAGTTAATGACTCTAATTTCCAGGTTTTCTAACACCTTCCCACCTACTTCCAAGCTGAGGCCAAAAAAACAAAAAAACCCTGAACTACAAAGTATCTTTAGTCTGTTCCTATTTTCAAACAGATGGCTGAATCTCATTCTTATTTTTGGCAGAGTTTGTCCTCAGTGACACCTACAGCCGACGTGCACTTTACACGGACCAGGCCTTCCTACCTACCTACCTACACGTCCATCCTCTGTGTGATCCCCACTTTCTTCAGCAGCGAACCCCAAGGACTTCCTGGCCTCATCCTGCTGCTGTACTGGGCGAGGGAGCCCCAGGCCCAGGCCTGGCATTGAGCACTAGTGTGACTGTCTGTCCCTTCACCCTCGGGTTGGCCCCAGCCTCAGGGACAAGGACCACAGCCTCAGGCAGCTGTCCTTTCCATCAACAGACAGAAGGCCAATTTTTTCCTTTTGGCTTTAGGCAGAGGTTTTTTATATCACAGGACTTCGCGCCATTTCTTAGTGACAGCCCAGGCCAAAAACGTAAGGAATAGCAACTTTCCCCCAACTCAGCCTCAGAGAGTCACATAAGAACCTCCTTTCTGTGCCAAATGCAGGGCAAAACTTTCACAGAACACCGCTCCGAGGTGTTCATGGGCCGCAGGCCAGCTGCGAACGCAGTTCCAGTGCACAGGGAGGACAGGCCCCCTATCTCAGCCCCCTCCAGCTCTGTGCTGGAATCGGATTCTGACTCAGAGTAATATTTGTAGTGGTTCTGTTGTTTATCGAGACAGAGTCAATCCGGGCTGGCCTCAGACTTGCTCTGCAGCCCAGGCTGGCCTGCCTCAGCCTCTCACGTGCTGGATTACAGGTGTATGATGCCATGTGTGGCTTCATATCTACAGATTTTTTAGGGAACTCCAGTGTGACGTTAGGGCTAAGCACCGGTAACTCTGGGCTCCAGGCCCTACTCTCAGGAATGGTAGGAAGCAAGTGGACACAAGCACCTTTGTTTTCTACAGCTCTGATGATGGGCCCTTGACCTGCTCTTCTGTTCATGTCTCCCCGCCTTTTGGAGTCAGGATCTCACTGTGTTATCCAGGCTGGTCTTGAACCCCTGGATCCTCACATCTCAGGCCGTCACGGAGCTGAGACCACAGGCTTGTGACACAGTCCTTGGCTTTCTGCCTGGCTAGACTTTTTGGCTGCTAAGTGCATGCTCCTAGAGCCTCATCTTCCACATGTGACCTCTGACCTATGATCTGCCTGATTACTGATACTGGGATGGGCTTGCATTCTCTCCAGATAACCCTGTTCTGGCTCCATTTGTAGCTCAAAAATATATATATATAATTCTTGCCAAGTATTTCTTATTTGTTCAACAAGTAGTTCGTGTTCAAAAACCTTATCTCTAGGTCACTCAGCTTCCTACAGAAATATAAATAATGTGAGACAAAAAAAGTAACAGTAAGTTCTTGGAGAAGGACTTAGTTTGATTTTCTACGGCACCAAAAAGAATCAAAGACAGATGAGGCCTGGACCTGAGGTCTCTTTGTGAGACAACAGTCATCAATGATTAGACACACCTTGGATCAAAGAAAAGAGACCCAATATGCACAGTGCTCCTACATTTAACTTGAACTTCAGATATACATGTTTTTGAACCTGTGTGATGTTCATGTGGATAACTGTTCCTAGGTAACAGGCATTATTTTAATAGTGATGTCTAGAGAAGAACAGGACCACCAGCATTATGTACGGTAATCTCTTCTAATTATATGCATAGAGGGTGGAACCACATCCTTGCTGCCCTCATGGGGGCCGACACTCTCCTGGGTTCTAATGACTCAGCTCCCCTTCTACGACTTCAGTCACTGCCTTCTGTGTTCTTCTGCACCCGCTCACTGGACACCGGCTGCCTCTTTCTGTCTTATTTATCCTCAAGAGAGTCAAATCCCAGCTCATCCTATCAAACACTCTCAGTTGTTTTTAAGGAAGGAAGTATCCTTGACTCAGCTGTCTAGGTAAGAGGGAGTGTAGGCAATGCTGGTGCGGACCGGAGAGCTCAGAGCACCCAGTGTCTTCCCAGGACGGGCAACCTCCATGTTCTTGTGTGGGAGCAGAGAGCAGGGCCGCTGCAGCAGGACAGTTCCTAGAGCTCTGCTGAGTGGCCCCTGAGCTACCCTGAGCTCTGCACAGAGCTATTTATCAAAGTGAAAGCTGGCTGCAGTCGGAGTTGCTAAAAACAACCCAGCCCAGGTTGTACCCACATCCCAAATGCCTGCTTCTAAGTAGGTCAACGCATTCCTAAAGGGGAGCAGTGGGCAGAGCCAGTCTGTCATTTGGAGTTTCAATCTAGGCAGGCTTACGGTAGGTGGCCAAGCGTCCCCTCTAGGATGAGACTGTCACACGGCCGTCAGTACCACTTCCTCTCCCACAGGCAGGGGAGCAGCCTGTGGCTTCACTAGGTCAAACGAGAGGTTCTGATACAGCACAGGGAAAGTGGATTTTGCCTTGGTGCAGCTCTGGTCAGGTTACCGGCGGAGAAACCAGGGGGAAACACTGCCCATCCTCTGATGTCTGAGTTTTCAACCACTCCAAATAAGTAACAAGAACTTGCACAGAGAAGATGTTCCCGGAAATAGGTTCTCACAGACTTCCCCGGTCAGAGCTCCTAGCCTCAGGATGTTTCCCTGTTTCCACCCTCTAGGCCTGGCGCAAAGCTAGCGGCCTTGACAGGCCTTAGGATACGGTGAGCGTGCTGAGGCGGCCCTTCAACGCAAGAGCTCCGCAGGGGCCTGCGTGCGCGGTCCTTCCTTCCTGTGAATACTTACTGAGAACTCTTCCCCTGGCAGTACTGGGGACTGAACCCACATCTACACATACCCCACCCCTCCTTTTAAAGAATTCTTAAATTTTTTTAAAAGTTTGAGACAGGGTCTCACCAAGTTGCCCAGACTAGCCTCAAATTTACTACCCTTCTGCCCTAACCTTCAGGACTACAGGGGTTACAGGCCTGTGCCACCCTCCCAGCCTAAGAACTTAAGTACAGGATGCAGTTTTAGATGCCGGGGATAGAGCACATTGGCAGGCCTGCATTAGGGCTACAGCTTCAGTCCTGCTCAGAGCAGTGATGGCACCTCAGCACTCGGTCCAGCTCAGCCGCTGAGACTCTCAGGGCCTATGGACTGGCCCCCTCTGACCACAGCCCGTTACCCACGCCTTCTCCTCTCCCCGCAGCACATGTCATTCCTAGATCCCTGGGTTCTTCTAAGAGACTCTCACTGACTTCCCTTGGGGGCCCCGTTGGCTGGGAGGTCTCCCCTCTACCATCTCCACTTCCCCAAGGAAAGCACTGTCAGGGCGCCTTCTCTGCTCTGGGCCCAGACTCCCCACTGCTCACTGCTGCTCTGGACTCTGCCCACTGAGGCCTCAAGGAACAGGCTTTGCACACGAGGCTCCTCTTCCTTCCTCTCAGGACCATGTGGGACAATCGTGGCGTGTATTTCAGATGTAAGGGGGACATGTACCACTGACACTAGTGTTTGGCCTAAGCGAAGTCACAGCAGGCTGACCGCTGGGGAAACTGCAGGCTCTGTGCTGGGTGCCAGAGAGACAGTGGGCAGCTGGGGCCCCTGCTGCTGCGCTCACTGAGATACCATGCCAAGGTGTACAGAGAAGAGGATGGGCCTGATACGCTCATGGCTGAGGCCTCGATTCAAGACTTCACCGTCCTTAATAGTACAAGATGGATGGTAGCTGCAGACACCCAGGACACAAATCAGCAGAGACCAGTGACACACTTTTCCAACTGTCCCCTTTTCATATATATATATATATATGCTGAATGTGGTGGCGCGTGTCTGTCTACCCAGCATCCAGGAGGCCACGGCAGGAGGAGCCCAGGTTCGAAGCCCGCCTTGGCTACAAAGAGACTCTGTCTACGAAATGAGGAAGCAACAAACAAAGCAAAACAAAAACCGACTCGGTGCACTGGTGACACCTAACTCAGTTTCTCAGCCTGCATCCGGGGAGGGCTCCCTGTCTGCTAGTCTGTAACTGAGGAGACATTCTGGGCCCCTCCCCAACACCGGGGAGTGGAAGCAAGTCCCTTAGAAAGTGAGAAAGGCATTTCCACTGAACCGCCCTCTGCTCTCTCCTTCGACAAGTGACACCCTCACACACACCCCAGCTTGACCCGCTCAGCACAGCTCTCCATCTCAAACTGACCACCAACGAGAGGGAACGTTCTTAAGTCTCCTCCAGCGGCCAGGAGCTGCAGGAGAACAGGCCACTCAGGCGTCGGAGGCAAGCCAGGGAAAAACGGGAGTGTTGTCCTCAGACTATCAGACATGACCTCGATCCTCTGGGTGAATGTGGGCTAGCAAATGGGAATGATTCATCGACTATTGGTATCAGGCTGCTCAATGCAACGGCAGTTCGTAGCCCAGGGAACAAAGCTGAAGGAAAGGGCAGGGCGCAGACTGGGGTGATATTGTGGTCTCTGAAAAACTCCTGGACTGAAGCAGAGACGCAAGTTGGACCCGGTTTCAGGGACTTCCAGCGTGGGGACTGCGGTCGTTGGCTAGTCAGCGGAGGAGCCAGGCCAGAGGCAGGTCTTCCATCCGCGCCCCTCGCCGATGCTGATATCTGTCCTCCTCAATTCACACAGCTGCTGCACAGTCGTGTTTTATTCTAAATAGTGACCATGTACACAGACCAGCAAGACCAGCCTCATGATTCAAAAGCCACTGCTGACACCCTTGAGCCCCCCAGGAACTCTGACACTGGCATTTCTGCCAGCTTCCTTGAGCCAGGAGGATGCAGTGACCACCACTCAAAATAAGTGGCTCCTTACCCCACGCTCCGTCCTGTCGGGGGCCCACCTGACTGTCTGTGAACCGGACCTGTTCTCCCCGATTTCTACAGGAAGGTCTGAGGATCTTCTTAAGGAAAAGCAAACTGACTATGCATGGTAGGTTGAACTTTCTGGAGTTGATGATATTCACTCATGTTTTATTATAAAAACAGAAATCTCATATGATACAACTTAATAAATTAGCCCTCAAAATAGAAAGAAGTATTAATGCCTGGATATATTAAACACAGGGTACTTGGGCCAAATACTTGATCAAAGGTGTTTAATGTGGAAAAACACAGACAGTTTTACAAGTTTTAGGAGTGAAAAGTAATCTGAATCTTCCTTTAGGGCCGGGGATGTAGCTCAGGGATACAGGGCTTGCCTGGCTGTGAGGCCCCAGATTCAGTCCCCAGCAGCAGGGTGAAGGGCTATTTTAGAGTATGAACGACTCAGAAATAATCAGAAACACCAAACGACCCTGACCAGTCTTTAGAGATTCTCAGGGTCTGTGGAAATGACATAAGCCCGAGGTCTGTTTGGGAGAGGCTGGGGTGCACTCCATGTCCGGAACACAGATGGACGGTGGAAATTCCTAAACCATGGGTGCTTAAAAGGATTAATAGTAAACAAATAATAACTTCCAGCAGGTCAGGATTGCTGAATTTAATTAAAAATGTTTTATTCTGTGCTAAGAATTTAATGAAAGGATTTATGGGGAAATTGTCAGGTGCTTATACCTTAGGAAAGAAGAGAGTGTGTGTGTGTGTGTGAGTGTGTGTGTGTGTGTGTGTGTGTGTATGTGTGTGTGTGTATGTGTGTGTGTGAGTGTGTGTATGTGTGTGTGAGAGTGTGTGTGTGTGTGTGTGTGTGTGTATGTGTGTGCATGTGAATTCTGTGCGGTGCTGGGGATGGAACCCAGACCTCAGGTGTGTTCAGCAAGTGCTTTTACCACTGAGCCCACCTACTGGGCCCTGTCTCTAGTAAACATAGGACTTGGTTCCAGATAAAGATGGACAGGCTGGCATGCAAGGAGGAGAGACTACCGACGTGACGGGCAGGAAGCACAGGTTTTCAGCGGAAAGCCTGGGACATTTTCCAGTGAGTGGTGCATCGAGATCCCTCGGGCCTCTAGGATTCCAAGAGCCCATAGAATTCATTTTCCAAAGTAAAATGAAATCTAATCAAAGACTGCATTTACTCATTTATAAAAAGAGAAAGTTTCAATCCTAACTTTTTATAATTTTGAAAAAAGTTTAGGAGCTCCTTTCAGGATTTCTCCCCACACATCTTCACCTAGATTTAAACACTTTTTCTCAGAAGTGTCAACACTTAAGTTAATTACATTTCTTAGTCAAATGCATTATTTTTGGTTTCAGTTCGTCTTACTCAATAGCACTGAGATTTTAAAATCACCTTATCACTGCTTTCCATTGCAAACATAGTAAAATTTGGCAACGTTATTATGAAATAAAATTGGGTAGGCTAGTGTAGCAACCCTCATTCATTACATGACTTATAATTTTGCTTCTCGGAGGGAGTTCTGAATTTCGAAGTGGCTGCCTCACATTTGGTTAATGACAGACACAGCTGGCACCAGGAAGAAGGCTGGTGGGCCCGCCTGCCCTAGTCTGGAACCTGTTACTTCACACCTGATTTGGGAAAACTCATCCTTTATTTATTTTTGCTTCTCGTGGAGTAAGTAAACACCTGAGATTAGGGACACTCTTGCAGAACTATCCTGAGAAGTAAGAGACACTCGAGGAAGACTGTCCCACTAGGCAGAGCAGGAGACAGGAAGGGCAGGGAGCATAACAGTTTAGCAACTCAGCTCTTTAGAGTGCAAGGTACAGGGAGCTCTGTCAGGTAGGAGATCTGCCAGGCTGCACCAGCTCCAAAGGCAGCCGGCCCTGTCACAGCTCGACCCACTTGCCATCCAGGCCCCACCTGACGTGCAGAGTGCTGCCTACTCGGTCCGTGCCAGCAGGAGCATCAGGGTCTTATCACCGGGCTGAGCATGCGCAGGACAAACTCTGTCTCACTGCTTCTCATGCTCCCAGGGAAAGGGACATCTGGGGCCAGACATACAGAGGAGAATGAGAATGTGGTATGTACAGTGTTTGTAATGGGGTTAATGTCTTCAAATCCTTTACAATTAGCTATCTTCATTGGAGAAATGTCTATGCAAGTCCTTTGGCATTTTAAAGTCTAGTTTGCTTTTCTGTTGTTGACTTATATAGTTCTTTATATTATCTATAAAGTATTCCTTAGCCTCTTTGAGGAGTTTTAAATTTTTCCTCTGGGTTTGTGGATTGAGCCCAGGACTTTCACACTGAGCTACCTTCTCAGCCCTATTTTAATTTTCTATTTTGAGTCAGGGTCCCACTTCATTTGCTTAGTGCAGGTTAGGCTTGAACTAGTGATCTTCCTGCTTCAGCCTCCAATGCAGCAGAAGGACATGAACCTCCATACTTGACTCCGACACATCTCTAGGTAGCTTCTAAACTTGACATCCTGGGAGTCCTGACCCAAAAGCAGTTGTTCTGAACTCTTATAAAACACCAGAATCATCAAATAAGTTATAAATAAACTGACGCCATAGTTCAGAAATAATTTCTCATGTAGAGAGTAAGGGGCTAGTATTTTAAAAAGTCTCCTCCAGGTGGATCTAAGATGTAGCCAGTTGAGGAGCGCTGCTTCAAAGTCTCTGTCCCCACTGGGCATAGTGGCCCACATCTGTAATCCCAGCACTCAGGAGGCTGAGGCAGGAGGATCATCATGAGTTCGAGGCTAGCCTGAGCTACATAATGAGACTTTGTCTCAACCCCCAGCCCCAAAGTCTGTCCCTTGGAGATGCTGAGACGTCAGGATGGCAGTCCCAGGGTAAGAGCAGGGACAGGCCTGGTCCGACTCTGTCACGTAGCTTTGCTCTTTCTCACCAACCCCAGCACTCACGGCACTGTAGACGTGTTAGTTAGGATGGCAACCTGCCGTGCCCTCAGAGAAGGTGCAGGAGGGAAGAGCGGGGGAGTCCGAGAGCCACACTGCAGCCTGGTGTCCACACTGAGTGCTGGGCACAGTCTAACCCTCAGCCTCCGGGGCACGGTCTCAGACTGGCCATACCTCAGATTTGCGTATGGAGCATTGATGATATGCAATATGGGGTCCCCCGCCACCCAGAGGCTCTGATTCCAGTTGTTCTAGCTGGGCTGGGGGGGGGGGTGCATCACTTTGGGACGCTGCCAGGTGACTCAGGTGCAGCAGGAGGACCCTGCTAGTGACTCTGCAAGTCTCTTGGCCTCGCATCCTGCGCTCCTGAGTCCCACTTCTGGCCTGAGACTCACACGGCAAGTGGCACATCACAGACGTTTCCTGCTTCACACAGCTCATGGAGCGCTCGTTGAAAAAGTTCATTCTGACCTCCAGAGCAGGGAGGCCACCCTCTCCTGCAGCAGAGCAGTGCCTTCTAAGGAAGAGCAGCCGTGGTGACAGTCTGCAGCCGGCAGCCTCCGGAGTGCAACCAAGAGCACTGTACGGCTCCTCCGCTGTTTCAAAGAGTCTGGTTAAGGGCACAGAGGTGTGCAAGAAAAAATAGAAACTCGGCCCAACTGCTGGAAGCCGGCACCTCCAGTGTGAGCGCACAGGTGAGGGTGTGAAGGCACAGCCTTCCTGCCTGCGCCCGGGGAGAGGAACCAACTTGCAAATACAGAGAGCCAACAAGAGGGGCACAGGTGGCACCTTCAGGTCAGGGAGCCCTGCTGGCCGGGGGCGTTGGTTAGAAAAGTCTGCGGCCCTCTCTCTCCTTCCTCTTCTCCATTCCGATCCTCCCTTCCCACTGGGAGCAAAGCGCCGCCCTGTCCTTGTCTAGCACAGCACTCCCTGACGGACTGGATTCCACATCTGCCTCCAGGCTACTGACGCCACAGTCGGCCTTGGTTTTCTTCCTGCCTGTTCTGGGCCCAGATGGGCGGGATCTCTCCCCACGGCCTTGGGGGCGGGGGAGGGGACGGGGGAGGGGGGGCGCAGGGGGACGGCGGGAGAGGTTGAGAAGCATAAGTCCCTTCCCAAGAAAAAGATCCATTCTCCAGGTCCTGTGGGCAGCTCGACTTATCCGGGCCCCTGTCCCTGCTTTCCTGTATGCAGCACTTGTGGGAATGTGTCCTTGTTTTTCTGACTGATCTATGATAATGACGTAACAGTATCTTAGGACACTCAGGGTGGCTGACTCCAGGTCCCAGGATACCTATCATCTCCTACACCTGCCTGCCCACTGCCATCCCTGCTCGCTCTGCGCTGGACTCCAAACAGACCGTTTTCCCGAGTTTCCTGATTCTTCTCCTGCCCAGGACTAGGTGTTCTCCTGTGGACTACCAAAGACTGAGAGCTACCGCTGCCGTTAGAACCCCTGTACAACTGTGTGACAACCCCTCCGTGGTCGGAGGAAAGCGGGCAGGGAGGCTGGTGATGGGCAAACCGGGGGAGGGGTTCGGGAAGAGGGTGGGGGAGGACTCGGAGCTAGTCTTAGTTGTTTTTTTTTTTTTTTACTCCAGGGAGCTGGATAGAGCCGAGTCCCCACGTGCTACAGCCTGTCACCGCCATCTAGTGGACATAGGTAGGAAGCCAAGTCTAGACAGGAGGGAAAGAGCGTCACAACCAGAGCATCTGAATACTACAGGAGTTCAGAGTATCTAGCGACCAGGCAGGCAACAGCTCCCACGGGGACTCTTGTCCCTGCCTCGGACACAGCCAAGTAATGTATGACCTTCTTCCTTTCCTATAGATATGGAGCACAAGTCTGCAGAGAAAGTGTCCCTAATGCTGATGACGTGACCACTGACAGGAAGCAGCTGAGAACTGAGAACCAGGGTCCTGAGCAGCTCAGTGTCCCAGGTGTGAGAAAAGGCGAGTACAAAGCATATGGAGAGGACGCCGAGTGAACATAAAGACCAGCCACCCCCCGGACGGGCCCAGAAATCATGTGGGTCAAGCCCGGCTCTGCTGTGGCCGGCTCCTGGGGGTGCTTGACGCTCTGGGTCAGGGTGAATATTGGGGCGTCAGAGAGGCAGTGGCTGCTGGAGAAGGGGAGAGGGGCCCGGGGGAGTCCAGGACGTATCTTCCTGTATATGGGAGAGGGCTTCTCTGAGCGTGGTGTGGTGTGATAGGAAAGCTGGGATAGGACATAGAGACCGTCAGGTCTCAGATCTTCATCTGGAAGACGAGCCAGGCTCAGAGGAGATGGCTTTCTACACTCAGTTACCTGTTACTTTCTACACAGTTACCAGGAGCTCTTTTTTGGCAAGCTTCCTACTCACCCTCTCTAATAAAATTCTCTCTCTAACAAAATCCCTGAACAAAATCGCAGACAGCCAAGTCGGGTTCACAGGAAGGTCAGCTCATGGTGTTCCCCGCGGTCGGTCCCGCCTACCTTTCACCAGTGGGAAGAAGCAGTCCATCTCCACACTGCTTCGGGAGTGGGAGATGCACAGGGCGCTGCTGGGCACCAGGCCCTCCTGAGGCGGGCTCCGCTCCGTGGTACGGACCAGACACCAGCCCGGCCGCTCGCTGGGCCGCTCCAGCAGCTCCACCGTCTGCCCCACCTGGATGCTCAGCTCGCTGCTGTGGCTTGCGCTGAAGTCCTGGAGGACCACGGTCAACTCGCATCCACCGGAGAGCTGTGTGGTCGTGAGAGTCGTGGAGCAAAGTGGGTAACAGGGATGGGGGGGAGAGGACGAGGGAAAGGGAAAAGGCGGGGTTTAGGGCCCAGAGAAAGCAGAAGATAGAGGAGAGTTGGGAATAAAGAAGAAGACAAGAAGGAAAGGTGATTAGCACAGGGCCATGTGGCCACTCAGAAGTTCCAGCCCGGAACGCGAGGCTTTGCTCCAGTTCCTTCTTGCTTTGTTAGAACTCTCTTACCCCTGGTCAAGCTGCCAGCCCAATACGCTTTGCAGCTCTTTCCCTGTCTGTCCCCTCGACCCCGTGTCCTGTCCCTGTCTCCATCACCACCCTCCATACTCCAGCTGTGCTGGCATCAGTTTCTAACTCACCGTCTCTTGTTTGAGTCTAGTCAGAACTTGGGAATAATGGAAGAGACGACTATCCCTTCTTCCAACCCCTCCCAGCATCCTCCCTTCCCAGCCCTCCCTGGAGCCACTGGCCTAAAACACTGGCTGCTGAGTACCCAAAACGGGGGGGGGGGGGCAGGGGGCATCTCAAAGGCAGAGGCAAAGGGATGCCTCCCGGGGAACCCACTGAGTATCTGTGGGCTTGGAACAGCTCCTGCCCTTGGGACAGGGTGAAGGGGCAGGCAGGGCAGGAATGTGGAGGCCGAGGTCCAGCCCGCCCCTGTCACGGTGCTCCAAGGGAAAGCTCCTGTTGTGCCCCCATCATGGTGCTTGGCTTCAGTCCATGAAGCTCCACATTGGCCTGGCCCCTGAGTGCCAGGGAAGGATGGATAGGGGGGAGGAGCCTCCAGGGCTGGGCTGTCTGCACCAGCCTTGTTAACACACACACCCTAGTGCTGCACATGCGTCACATTTGGGGGTGGGGGTGGGGGTGGGGGATGCTTCTGCAGCTGAGGCTCGGGACCAGCGCAGCGAGTAGGGCACTACGGCACAAGGGCCAAAAGCCTCACACTTGGGACCAAGGGAAATTTCCAGGCAAAGGGGCTGGATGGTCAGAGTGGCCTAGAAAGTTTCAGTGGTGCCCCAGAGTGGGGTCTGCAAAATGCATCACCAACAGCCACAGGGCGGAGGGTGGAGCTGAGCACAGCCCTGGGCAGGCCTGCTGCTGTGCCCTGAGGGATCAGGTCGGGAATTCCGCGGGGCAGAAGGCGGAAGCCCCAGAGACAGCGCGCTCTTTCACCCGGAGGATGCATTACACTTGGCCGAGTACCTGTGTGAGGCAGGTAACTCCGTCATGACACTTATACGGCAGCACACTGAAGCTCAGAAATGTCCTGGGGTGGGCTGCACACGACGAGTGTTCAAGGATCACCCCAGAGCTTATAAAAGGCCAAGTCCCTCCCCGCTGCTCCTCTGCACCAGCACCAGGCAGTCCTGGTTCTTCCCCGGGGCCAAGCACACACGCACGGGCAGAGGCGCACCTTGGAGCCCTTTCGGGCCAGCACTGCTGAGTGCGACATGCAGACTAGAGTAGCGGAGCCAGACCTCTCCTGCGAATGTCCCACGTTCAAGCTCAGGGTGAGGGGAGAAGGGTAGGAAGGGCAGAGGAGGGAGTAGAGAAGGCTAAGGAAGACCTTGGGCCTGGGGAGAGGCCTGGATTCACCACTAGATGGCGATGTTTGCTCGGGGGGGGGGGGGGCGCCTGGCCACACAGGAGGGTGTGGAAGGGTCAATGGACAATTTCTCCCCAGCTTTCTGCTAAAAAGCTTTAGATTCAGCCCAGAAAACTATTATGGATCAAACACAGGATGAATGTCTTTGTACACCTCACCTCATCAGCTTCGTCAAAAAGATTTTTTGTACTACACTGCACTACACCACACTGCACTGCACTCACTACACCATTCCACACCGCAAAAAATGCCATTTCTTTCTTTTCTTTTCTTTTTTTTTTTTTGAGACAGGGTCTTGCTTTGTGGTTCAGGCTGGTCCTGAACTCAGCCTTGAACTTGAACTCAGCAATCCTCCTGCCTCTGCCTCCCGAGTGCTGGGATTATAGACGTGAGCCACCATGCTTGGCACTGTGGTATGTGGTTACTTGGGATCAAACCCAGGTCCTTGCACTTGCAAGACATGTGCTGGAACCACTGAGTTAAATCCCCAGCCCTTAAGAACTTTTGAGATCGAGTTTTTCTAAGCCACTAAGTTGCCCAGGCTGGTCTCACACTTGAGGTCCTCCTGCCTTGGTCTCTTACTGATCCCCCAGCCCATGCTTGCGTGCACTACCACGGAGCCAACCCCACCCCCAACACTGCTGCCTCTCTGCCTCCCTCCTGCCACCTTCTCTGTCCTTTGCAGTGGCTCCTTCTAAGAGCCCGTTTTTCTCCCAGAGTCAGATATCTGGTCCCAAGTCTCTTATGTTTATGTTGGGCAAAATGTTGTAAACAACATCTCTATTTTGTCCTAATTCTTTTCTCCCCTATAGTCCCTTCAAAACGGTTTTAATATTCTTGGTAAACTGCTAGATTTTTATTTTAGACTTCTTGACATAATGCTCTTCTCATTTCCTCCTTTGGGGCTGCAGAAAGTTCCTTGCCCTTAGCTTCACCTTCACCATTTCTTTTTTTCTTTTTCGAGACAGGGTCTGGCTTTGTGGTTCAGGCTGGCCCTGAGCTCAGCCTCAAACTCACATCACAGCAATCCTCCTGCCTCTGCCTCCCGAGTGCTGGGATGACAGGTATGAGCCACCACACCCGGCACTGTGGTATACGGTACTGGTTGTTGTTGGGGTGAGTCTCCATACCCAGTCTTGTATGTGGTTAACTGGGGATCGAACCCGGGTCCTTGCACTTGCAAGGCAGGCGCCGGAACCACTGAGCTAAATCCCCAGCATCATTTCTTATTCAGAGACGCTTCCTTTGTGTGTTCTAATTTTCCTTCTTTGCCTCGTTTTTATTTCTGCAGAAATAAATGTCCTCAGTCTGCACAGCGTCCCGTCCTAAGTCACCCCACGCGTCCCGTCCTACATCACCTCACGCGTCCCGTCCTATGTCACCCCACGTGTCCCGTCCTAAGTCACCCCACGTGTCCCGTCCTAAGTCACCCCACGCGTCCCGTCCTGTCACCCCACGTGTCCCGTCCTGTCACCCCACGTGTCCGGGGCAGCGCGCACCTCGCCTGTTTCTCCTCCTCACTCACCCGAGACACCGCTGAGTGGACGCCATCCCCGCCCCTCCGCGCCTGCCTCCTGGGTTTGGCTCCTGATCCCTCGATCCCTCCCAGTGTGTGCCCTGCCGTCCCACAGGGCTCAGCACTCAGCCCCTGGCCCCAGCTGCTCTCCACCTCCCACTCTCATTGTCCTCTGTAGGGTCCTCTGAGACCTCTGCTTAACAGCCACTTTTAATTAGGTTCCTTAAACCCGGTCACTCCCGAGTTCCCCCCAGGCCTCCTCCGCCCCTCTCCGCCGCCTCTGTCCTCCGCGGCTCCGCCCACCCTCTCTCTCCCCGGAGGGCTCCGCGCTTGGACTCTCCCTCATCTCCCGGGGCTGCTGGGCGCTCCGCCTGCTCCAAGGACTTGCTCCTCCGCCGGCCCCGCTCCTGAGAGGCGCCACTCTGCATCTGACTGCAGACCTCACTGCTCCGTCCTCCCACTGGCAACTTGCTGGTGGCTCCCTTCTAAGGCCTTTTTATCCAACACGGAGCTGAGTTATGGGAGTCATCAAAAACAAAACAGCTACCAGCCCTCGCTTCCTTCAAATATTCTCAAGGGGAAGCAGGTCCGGCTGAGCAGACCCCTTTCTACCTTTAAATGTAAAAACTGCTTTTCTCCTTCTTTCTCTGAGCTCACTCGCTGATTTTTTTTCCAGATGACCAGCTGTCCACCCTGTAACCAGGATGCAGAGGGAGGGTGCCTGTCCTTTCCCTCAGCCCCCTACAGAGGTCACCCGTGACTCCCTGGGCCCCAGGAAGCACCTTACAGACAGCTAAGTTAGGTGGAAATATAGGTGTCAGATAGCTTGGGCCTCCAGGGAGTCAGTGCGAGAGATAAAAACACGTGACAGCTGCCAGGCCTCGAGATAAAGAGGAAACGCCCAGGTCTGCATACTTCCCAGGGGAAGAGGTAAGTGCTCACACCTGGTTTATGAAGTCTAGAGCGACATCAGTCATTTCTGTAGGTGACCAAGACCCTTGGGTCCATCACCTCCTAAACAGCGACACACATGGTTGTCCCTCCTGCCAGACAGGAGCTAAAATCTCTCCCCTTGATAAATATCTCCTGTTGTTAACTTCTGTTGTTCCAAAAATTTATTCTTCAATTTTAGAGAACATGAACTCAGCATATCTAACAGGTCGAGTTATAATATTTTCCCTAAAACATTTAGAGGTTTGATATCATTCTTATCTCACCATCATACCCTGCTCCAAAAGTGGACGCCGTATTTTCCAGGATGCTTTTTATCTTCTGCTATGATGTTGAACTTCAATCAGTTCACACAGCTCTGCTTCTCAGACCTGCTTCTTGGGAGTTGAGTTGGCAGCACAGAATCTCAGGGGGACGCAGAGGTGCTTCTGACTCTTCTCTGATCTCCTCATCTCATTTCTGGAATCTTGCCCCATTTACTGCCTGACGTCCTACCTGGCCTGTCCAGCCTGTGTATCAGTCAGCCCCCCTTCCCTTCCCAGAACTTCTCAGACATTTCCCTGACCACCTCCGCAGAACCTGCCTACGGCCCGGGCAGCCCCTCTGATGCTAACTGTCCGCTTGGGTTTCCTCCAAGGGGCTGCTGCTGAGTCACCACCCAAGTCCTTGTGTTTGCTTTCCCAGGCTCTCTTTGGGGTCCTGGCCGATCCCAGGGGGGCCTGCTTTCGGCTTGGTCTCTTTGACCCTCTGCAGGGCCTTCCGGGGGGGCCGGCTGATGGATGGAGCTCCTCCCTCCCCCATTTCCAGGCGCAGGGTTTTCTGTCCAGCACGGCTTGGGCCCACACAGGAGGCTTCCCCGCACCCTCAGCAGCCGTCTCTTCGTTTTCAGTCCTCACTCAGACTGCACAATGATCGCTTTCATATGGATCTGTGCCTGCTTGGTTAGTACTTGGAGAATAACTGCATACCCTTCTTGTGTCAACAGTACAAGCCAGACCAGCCCTGTGCGCCTCCTCACGATGCGGACAAAGAACACAGGCGTTCTCGGGTGGCTTTCCTGTGACACTCAGAGAGCCGAGACACTCTCCCTCAGCATGCTAAAGGTTGTCATTTCAGGGCCTCAGCGCTGTGTTTGCCCCTGACTTGAAAGCAGCATAGTGTGGGGGGTCGGGGGGTGGATACTGGAGCCCCTCGACAGCTGTGGGACTGGGGCAAGTACCTTAGCCTCTGCCTCAGTTTCCTCATCCGTGGGGTGGGAGCTAACAGCATTGACTTTGTAGTTTGTTATGAAGATTAAATGAAACGGTCGTTATCAAGCACCTTAGAAAGCTTAAGCAGAGTTTGCTTTCTAAGTGCTTGTCCAAAAAATAAGTCCTAGGAGTGTTAATTATTTAAATTTGGAAGGAAAGAAATAAAGAAGAAATGAAGACAGAACTCAAGGTTAGGACGGAGGTTCTTCAGGAACAGACTGTACCAGCTGCATATAATGATTATGCAAACACATCATAATTTTTCCTTTTAAATCATTTTAATGGCGCCTTGCCTTGGCCCAGGCTAGCTGGGAGAGCTGGCCCTAAGCGTGTTTAGGGAAGGTGATTTGAATGACCTTGAATGTCCCTGGGTCAGCACGTGTTTGTCCCTCCAAGGAAAGCGAGGCCCACTCCCCTCTCTTCATTCACAGTGGTCTCCAGGAAGCTCCCCTGAGAACAAGGCCCCGTTAGGCCCCTTCCTGAGCCTGGCAACTGTCCCTGAAACCTGCCTCCGGGGACTCTGAGAACTCCGGGCGGGCGGGACTGTGCTCCAGCGCCCACAGAGCAGCTCCTCTCCTCTGAGGTTCACCCACGTCCTCCACCTGAATCCCCCCAGGTGTCGGGCCGGATGAGGCGCAGAATTCATATGCGCTGATGTCACAGAGGAAGGGACCGTGGTGGACCACAGCTGGCTCTAGAAATGCGAACCTGGATAGTTCAAGGGCACGAGAAGCCCCAGTGCTCCCGGGGAAGGCTGCCCTTTCCATCCCCACACTCCTTGTACCTGCAGCTAATGCCTCGTTCTACCTTCGGAGCACGACTGCATTTAACCAGAGAGCATCCTGTACCATGAGACGGCTCCACGTGGAGCGCTCTGATTCCCTTCCGATTGCAAAAAATGGAGACGGTGCGCCGGAGTGACACGAGCCCCTTCTGATACAGGTAGGACAGCAAGTTTTTGTCAGTGAAGAAACTTCACAGGACAATATTAAAAACAAAATAAAACAAACAACAACAATCTGTGAACTAGCTGCGTGTGGTGGCACACGCCTGTAATCCCAGCACGAGGGGCTACACACTGAATTCACAGTGAGCCTGAACTACACAGCAGGACTCTGTCTCAAACGAAACAAAATAAAACAATCCCTCTCCCCCAAAAACCCAAACGAAAGAAACAGAAAAGACAGTTTGAGCTGGTCCCTGGCAATTTAGCAACAATGAGAACCTGTCTCAAAAAAATTTTTTTAAAAGTTTAAATGGGTTTGAGATGTAGCTCATTGCAAAGGCCCTGGTTTCAATCTCTGGTACTAAAGAGAGAGAAAAAAAAGTATCTACTTAAAACAGAAATGTAAAAATCTAGCCAGAGAGGAGTGGCTAAGTAATTATTATAAATCCACTAAGTAAACGATGAGTTACTTACAATGCCTCGCTTAGGTACTGAGCTTCACAATTCCCATCGCATATAAAGTAAAACAAAGTAAAAGGATGCGAAGTTGCAAATGTGACTATATGAAGAAAGCCGTCAGTGCTTAACGGCCTGTTCACAAAATACAGCCAGGAAGGGTGTCCATCAGGATGTTCATCTTGCGTTTCCTAGGTGTGACTCTGCGTGATTTCTCTCTGCTCTCTTATTGCTAACACTGCCCAATGTTTCTGATGTATTACAACAAAAGTTACAATAACATCAGCTGTAACTTGAAAAAATCAGCAAGCCTAACAAGAAAAAACACATAGCTGAGGGCACATAACACGCTGGGGGTGTCACAGGGCAGTGGAGGTTGAGTTCTGGGTTTTTCTCCCAGGTTTCTGGCCAGGCCTCCGCACGGCAGCTGCAGACTCCGACCCCTGCTAAATCACGTCGTATCTCTGCAATCCTGGGAAGCTTGGATGAGCTCTCCAGAACTGAGGTGTGTTTACAAGAGTTTGATGCTGTGCTTTATGCCGAGTGGATTCTAATGTGTGAAGCAAATGTGTGAGGCCGTGTCTGGGCATTTAGCAGAGCTGCTGGGAGCTCTGGGATTTCTCTAGTGTGTGTGCTGGTAGCCCACGGCGCTGCCAGGTCCAGTCGAGAGTCTCAAGCTTCCATTGTGCTTTATCTTTGCTGGAGGAATTACTTAGTTTAACTGTTTCCTGTGGTGCTCACAGGAGCACACTGGTCTGGCGGGGTGGCAGGTGCCGCGAGCTGCACAGGAATGAATAGGGGGGAGAATGCAGGAGGCTGGATCAGGAAGCACTGATGTGGGGACAGGTCCCAGGTGTGACACCGCTCTCCTAATTAATTCGAATTTCCTCATTCTTCAGGTGACGAGTTGCACTTCAGGGCCCTGTCCAGCATTAGTATCCGTGACTGGAGTGGCCCTGCGCTTACTCTCTCGTGCGCAGCCCTGTTTCATTTTCTTGAGACTCAATCACTGATGTGCTGTCTCATGTGTTATCTGCCGCTCACCTCCCACGTCAGAACACAGGGCAGAACTGGGCTCCCCCTTGATCTTGTCTCCTGAGGTTGGAGAGATGCCTGGCATGCAGCAAGCACTCAATAAATACCTGTGAGCACACGTGCAAATCTGTCCCATCAACTACTGCCTGACTTGTGGCAGAGCCGTCGCCCACAGTGCCTGAGGGGCTCTCCCGGAGTGGCCCCCCTCCTGCACCCACGCTTCTCAGCACCTTGCAGGCCCCACGGCGAGTGTGTGAGCCTCCCCTGAAAAAACGTGACCTTGCTGGCTATTTCTTGGCCACATCTCCAGTAACCCCTAAAACAGACAGAAACGAGGAAAGGCGTGTGTAGGAGATGTGAACCCCAATAACCAGGGAATGGAAGGTAACTGTGCAAAACAAAAGTCATGTTTTTTTAACGACAGAAAGCACATGCAAAACTTGGCTCTGAGTTGGCAGAATGGGGAAGATGAGGCATAAGTTCCTGCCAGTTAGCTCCCGGAAGCCCTCTGACAGGACAGGAAACGGAGGACACCAGGCAGCACGTCCGTGGGGCTACGATGGGAAGAGAGGCAGGAGTCTGTGAAGACCCTGGACCCTCTTCTGTCTGTCCTACATAAGTACCTGTCTAAAAAGCTGGAATTCAATAGACACCTATGTATAGAACGGGGAGACGGGGCCATCCATGCAGTCCAGGCTCCCGCAACACTACAGCCAAATGCAAACATGTTTCTTTAATAGGCACCAAACCAGCTAAACCACAAAGGCTGAGAATGCAAAGAAAGCTGAGCACAAGTAACACAAAAACCCTTCAACTGAACAGTAATATCTTCAGAAAGTTAAGACAAGATATTGGATCCATGAATAAAGAACAAGCTGCTACAGAAAGAGCAAAAATAGTTTTGCACATTTGAACTACAAGAAGAAGAAAGAAAAAAAAAAAGAATGAGAAAGAGCTCTTAGAAATTAAGAATATTATATTTAAGTGAAACATTTCATAGACAGGTTGGAAGATAATGTCAAAGAAATTTTTGAGATGGTAGAACAAGAACACTGAAAGGAGGAAAATAAGAGAAAACACAAGAAAATTATAGAATCAATTTAACAAGTTCTTCACAGAAAATGGAAAGGAAAAAATTGTAAAGGAAAATTCTCAGAATTGAAGGACAAGAATTGCTTCATTGATGTGGTGTAATGAATTTTTTAAAAAGTCCACTCTAAAGTACAGTATCAGAATGTATTTTAATTAAAAAGGCATTCTAAAAGTTTTAGAGAGAGAAGAGGGAAAAAATCAGGTCAAATCCAACAAATTAAGAGTCATCATGACATCATATTTTAGCAGCAACATTAGAAAGAAAATGGAAAAGTCTTTTAAAATTCTGAGGATATTTCTCCCCTAGGATTCTACACTCAGGAAGACTTCTCGTAGAGAGTGAGGATGTTCTAAAGGCAAGTGGACACCTCGAAGCTTCTCAAGTCTCCTTCAGGAAGTGCTCAGTAAACATTACCTATCAGAATGCATATCTGGTAAATTTTACCTCTTTAATTCTCGTCTTGGCTTATCTTACTGCCTTTGATACAAATTAAAATTTATTCTTTCATTCCTTCTAAAAAATAATTTAGTAGCTCTAAGAGAAATGACAAAGTTTCTCATCTTCACAAAACACTCACCTGACTGCATGACAGGAAATATGGGGAGAGATGAGGGTACTTTAAACAGACTCATTGCTTAGGAGAGGTTCATATAACCCAATCTCCTTATTTCACAGATGAGGAAATGAAACCTCCAAAGAGGAAAGGACTTATCTAGGAATATAGTATCTGGGAGTCAGTAATAATAACTTTTATTAAGTGAATGAGTAAGTGAATCAGTGAGTCAGACATTATCCAGCCCTCCATTCACACGTGAGGAGATGAAGAATCCGGAGAGAGTTGACAGCATGACTATAACCAGACTTTCAAGTTCCAAGCTCAGGACATTTTCCTGGAATCTTTGCCAAGCTGGTGAGTATTTCACGTTGCGAGGCTTAGGGGCCATGGCTGCACCTGGGTACTGGCACGAGGGTTGACTGGTACCCATGGTGCCACAGTGCGTGTACTGGTGTCAGTGTGGAAAGAGGACTTTTCACATCATGCCTCCCACGCCTGCAGCAGACACAAAGCTGTGAGTAGCAGCTATGATCACAGATCGGAAAAACCCAGAGGCTGTCCTGAGCCTCCAGGTCACTAATCTACTCTCCGACTCAAGGTAGGCTCCTTTTGAAAATACCTAACTCTCTGCCTGGTGAAACTGTCCCCTCCTGGTGCAGAACTGTGCTTTCCTGAATACTGTTTTTGTATCTGTAAATCCTACCTACCATTAGTGTGCCTTCTAGGGTACACTTAATGATACATTTGAGGCAGATTGGACAAAAAGTGTTAAAAGCAACTATATATGTCACCACTACCAGGTTTAGGTATGATGTGTGCTGTAGTTTCCATTTGCAGGGTCAGGAATGTGACCTCCTCTTTCTCTACCAGGCCTTCTAGACAAATGCCTGTTTCGATCAAATGGGAGGATTTCTCGAACTAGCTGCCCAACCAGGGTAGAGAACACGTTCACGCTGCCATCTGGGTGGAGGGCGAGGTATCCAGGTTCACACGGAAACTTGGCCAAGTTTCCCTGGAAAGGGCCCACGACCCTGGGCTGACCAGGACACAGGTTAGTCCTGCTGACGGGGAGGAAGCTGAGCACTGGCCGGGCCAGGGTGAGGAAGAGGCGCGGCAGGGCCAGGGCCGTGCTGCCCGGGCCCCGAGGGCGGCCCGCTGCTGTGACCCAGCAGCAGCGCGTTCTGGTTTTGCTTCATGAAGCAAATACTGCTAGTCTGGTCTCCCAGGCTGGAGGAACTCTGGCGTCTTGTTAACGGCCCCTCTCGGCTGCACCGGCTGGTCGCTGACCTCCGAACGGCCCTTTATAGTGCATCCTCTCACAGCGTCCCGCGCCTGCAGCCCATAAGGCTGGCACCGCGCTCTGATTAGAGCGCCAGGAGGGCCGGGCAGGAGGGCGTGATGAGAAAGCATGGCAGCAGCAGCCACGTGTGAGGCGTGAGCAGCTGTCAGTCTGGGGCAGAGCACAGCGTGGGTAACAGGTGGAGGCAGGAAGTCACGCGTGCACTCAGCAGGTAGGCCATTCACCTGGACAGGCGAGGACGCGGGGTCTGAGCAAAGGCTGGCGCACCCCCCCCCCCCAGGCCACGTCCCACTCCACGGGCTGTCCGAGAACCAGAACGGGGACCAGGGTCGGGAGAAGCGCAGCAGCATCTCGGGGGCCCGGTGGCTGCCCGGGCACCTCTGTATGACTCGCCTGCGGGGCAGGCTCCCTGCACTGCACGCATGTTTTATGATCCAGCTCTGAATTCACTTCCAACTTTTCCAGCCAGACCTGCTCTCCTGGGACAAAAAAAAGTAGAGGCACAGTTTGGCCACTAGAGGGAAGCAGCAGCCCGGAGTTATCACAGGAAGCAGCAGGCGGCTTGCTTATGGGAGGGCTGGCCATAAGGGCCGGGGCTGGGGCACAACACCAGCTCACACAGGCAACTCAAGACGCCGCTGCAGATGGGCGATGCACAGTGGTGCTCAACAACTGCGAAACTAAAGACCGGAGCAAGGTACGCCATCTGGCCGTGAGCCCAGCGAGCGTTAGGGCCTCTGGGTTCCCAGCAGCCCGCTCCGCCACACTACTCTCTTCCTTCTCCACCTTTCCTGCACGCTCCACGATGGCGCAGCCCAGGTTAACCACCAGCTTCCCGGAGCCCAAAGCATTTTTTGGACAAACTGTAGTCATTTCAGACTCTTCACCCCTTATGTTTGATCTGTCACTTGGCACCGTCCAGCTACTGAAGGCTGCTTCGGAGAGCCCCGCGCTGATCAGCCGCGCTCGCTGGCCCCTCTGCAGGACTCTCCTTAGATGAAGGCTAACTGCAAACTCTCCACGCCCGTCCTGGTGCTCATTTCCGAATCCACGCGGGCTCTTGCCATGTTGCACCAGCTCAGCTCCGCGGCACCCAAGGCCCTCCGCGCCTCTCACCTCCTCCCCAGCGGTATTTTTCTCTAGTTGGTCCCTGGATGATGCTGCAAATACATTCTGCTTATTTCTGCCTCGTTTGCTTTTTGTTCTCTTTTGGCACACCCCCCCTCCCCCATATCAGTACTTTTCTCTCCTTGTTTTACCCTTTTATTTGGAACAGGTTCTATTAATATTCTCCTCTGATGCTATTCTCACGTAGAACTTCCTTTCTACTAATTAGTGCGGAATGAGAACTGTTTTTCATCGAGAAATTAAAAGAGAGCCGACCTCTTATGAAAACTCATCTAGGAAAAAATGCAATCTGAAAGGTATGCCACTCTAAAAATACCACCACAGGCCCTTTGACCCTTCTCTCTGCATGCTTGCTGGACTTTGAGCCCCTCTTTTCCGGGTGAGCTGGCCGCACCGAGGGGCTGCTTCCGGTGAGAGGAGTATGGTGGCCGTGTGGACGGGCCACGTTAGAGCGCGGCTGAGGTGAAGGCTTTGCAGCACCTTCCCTACTCCCTCGGGTCACGCACTTGGGGGAAGCCACCTGCATGTCCTGAGGACACTGGAGCAGCCCTCAGACAGGTCCTCGAGGTGAGGAGTGAGGCTTCCAGGCGCCATCCTGTACAGGAACCGTCCTGCAAGTAGGGTAGACATAGCCCAAGCAAGCCTCGCCTTTGGGTGGCTGTAAGCTGAGAAACCTCACACCGTCACCACAGGCTCAGCTAACACTGGGTTCTGACCTACAGAAACTACCGGACAGTAAGTTCTGTGGTCCTGCTCCTGAGTTTGAAGTTAAGCACTGAGTGAGTTCAGGTCTGGTTCTGGTGTTGACATTCAAGAGGCCATTTCCCACCCTAAGCTTTGGCGCCTCACGGGATGGAGAGGGTCTGGCTAGATGTCTCTGAGCTCCGGCACGCTCTGCTCGCAGGACGGCACACCGAGCGGTTCTGGTGGCTGTATGTAAAAAGAAGCCACCACTTCCGCACATTCTGACAGCAAGGGATCTTCATCAACTCCAGAGATCAAGCCTGTGTGGGGAGGTGACCTCCAGCGTAAGAAGGGACACAAGAAAACCCACAGGCGGAAAGGCCTCTGCCCAGGAGGGGCCGAGAAGAGGCAGTAGCTTTTACTTGGATGTTGTATTTCGGAGTTGACAAAGTGTTTGCATATACATTATTTCATTTCACCTTCACAATTCTCCATTCCCAGGCAGGCAGTGGGGGCTCAGGGTGCCTGGATAACCCCTCAAAGCCACATAGCTACTAAGTTCCAGCGCTGTGAACTGAACTGCAAACTCTGTTACTAAATTCTATTTTTCAGTTTGCAGCTGATGATTTAGTTCTTTGACTACCTATTATATTAAGCAGGCCAAGGACACTATCGGAAAAGGATGCAAGCCCTTTGCAGGAGAAGCTGCGGACTGTGCAGGCCCAGAAGGCAACGCCTCCTACCACTGAAGGCCAGGGCTTCTGCACCCACCAGGGCCTGGGCTAGGTGGGCTTCTGGCCCACAGAAAGTTACCCTAAGACCTCACCAGTGAGAAACGACATGATCTAGGGCAAAAGATGGGCTGGGCCAACTAACTCTTATCAGTTAGCGTCAACTAGGAAATGCAGGAGAATGACACACTTACCAAGAGACTAAGGTTTTAAGAGGCGAGAAGGCCCGAGGGGCCATCATGGGCCCAGACAAGGACGGCCCAACGCGAGGAGAGACCAGAAACTCTGAATAAGCAGAGGCAAGAAGGTGAAGGACAGGTAGAGACGGAAAGAGTGAAGATGAGAGCTGGGAGGAGAGGATGATGTAGACTTGCGGAGAGGCACTTCAGTGTGAGCCAGTAGTGAGGTCGGTCAGACTGGCCTGGACCGTCCTACACTCCCACGCTCTCCCACAGCGATGGGCGTTGAGTACCTATAGAGTCCATCAATTCCTACAATATCCACGCCTAACTTGAGCTATCTTGGGAGTGCTATTTTCCTAGCAACTAAATAAATTTAACTGAAGTTAGCATGGCTGATGTAAAATTCTAAAAGCCAATTGTGTGGTTATAAAATTCAAAGACTGAGGATTTTCTAAAACCAAACACATATCCATGAAGACCTCCACCCGGGGCAGAGCACCCTAGGCTCTCCCTGCTGGGCCTGTGCTAAGCGCTGAAGCCGGCTGTTGGGGTGGCGCAGGGACCTCTGTCCTGGGGCGTGTGACCTAACGGTCAGCTGGTAGGAGAGTGATTCATGTCGTCATCGCCACGCTCATCATTCCTAAGGGAGCAACATTTGGTTTCAAAGCTCCCAGCCTTTTCCTGCTATTCAGCCAGGGGAGGACAGGACTTTATGATCCATTTCCCTCAGCAGATCCGCACATTTTGAAGAGCTCTGAGCATCTAGAAAGCACAGAAAACCCACTGCAGGAAGGAGACTTGGCCTGCATTCTAATATCCCTGAAATGGGATGGTACACAGATCATTTTCTCGAACTTGCTGAAGCCACTTTAGAATACTTCCTGAAATGCCAAGCTGACTGCTGCTGCTAGCTCTCCTCCACCTAGCAGGCTGGAGCGGACGCCCCTACAATCACTTCTGACAATGATATGCCTGGCCACCAGGTTCCACACAGCCTGCAGGCACAGTCATAGGGACCCACCAGTCCCCGCGGTAGCACACTGGGAAGTGGGCACGCCACCGGGGCACACCGCTGGGCTGAGAGGCCAGGGCTCTTGGACTAGGCTGTCCTCTGACCCACCAAGTGCACTTGAGAAAACCATGTAAAGTGCCTTGCAGCTCTCCCTTTGTCTTCTGGCCCACAGCTTGTCCCTGGCACATTCCTGGTGGATGCAGAGTGCCAGTGTGGCGGTGTTTTGCTTCAGCCACTCTGAGCACTACGGCCTTTCAGGGTCCCCAAGCTTCTTTTGGACACAGCTGACACCTAGAAAGGCGTTCTGCTTACACCTCCAATTTACCTTTACATAAGGACCAGAAAGAAAGGAGGGGAAAGGTCTATCTTCCCTTTGCGCCAGCAAATAGCATCTTATTATAGGTCAAAATAGTAGGCAGACAGATAGGGCAGGTCCTTGGAGAAAATTCACAAGAAGGAAGACTTTCAGTGACCAGTTAAAGCCTTATAATTAAGCCAATGGAGAATTAAGGGTCTAGATCCATCCCCTCCCAGGAAAGCAGTAATTTAAAACCCCTGGGGTTAAGGGCCAAGAATTTGGCCCACCTGGAAGAGCCTCCTGATGGGGGAGGGACCCTGTATGACTTAACTTCTCATTGGACCCCATTTGATTAAGATTCCACCTCCTTGAATTTTATTGGAAGCCCTTACTTTGAACCCACTCCACCTAGTGGTCTTTAGCCCTTAAATACTTCCTAGAAAAAGACGACCTTTCTGGGTTCCCCCTTCTGTCTCTCTTAGAAGCCCTTTCTCTTCAATTCTACTTGAACCTCTGTCGGTTGTTCCTGAAATTTATTCCTAAATTTTGGGAACACGAGCTTGCGGTTTTTAGAGGAGAGCCAGGCCTTGCTCTCCTGTGTCATATTGGAGGTCCCACCGAGACATACTGGACAGAGGTAAGAGTTTTCTTTCCCAGAGAGATTTTAGGAAAGTTGGTCTTTTCTCTACAAATTTTAATTTTTGTTCTGCAGATTTGGTTCTGTTTCAATATTTGTTTCAAAGATGTTTAACTCTAATTTATATGCTTTAAAGTTTTGCAAAGTGCTTATTTCTTTTATGGTACATTATCCTTAGTTAAAATTATGTTTATTCTCTGCTACATAAGTTGTTTGTACTGTGCTGCTTGAAATGTTGTCAGATAGATCTCTTCAGGCTTTTATCTGTCCCTTATAGAATATTAAACAAACAGTGGTCACTCTGCCAGCCATTAAACGGTACTAGGGCGGCTGCCACTCTTAAAGCAGAGGGCAGGTTTCTCCAGCTGCCCTCTGCTGAAACCCCACTGGCAATCGCAGGTGGAATGTTGACCAGGTGAGTAACTGGATTCCTTTCGGAGACAGATCTCCTGATTGCGAGGAGCCAGTGGAAACTGAGGCAACAATTGATGGGCCCTGGCCAAGGCGACTCTTTGGCGGATTCTGAAGTTTCCCCAGAGAAAACTGGCTCCCAACTGTGTGTTTGGGTAATAGGGAGAGAATCTCCACATTCTGTCCCTACTTAAAACTCCTCAATGAGGAGAAAGGGAAAACCTGTCGGTAATCGCCAGATGACCTCTGTCTCAGAGGACTCTGAACGATGCTGACAGAACCCTTTCATAAGCCTCCAATATGAGTTGAGCTATAAGGTTGGACTTCTTTCCTCTGTACCAGCAAGATAGGATCCTGCATGGCATATATGAACAGGTACTCTCTGATAGAGTAAGAAACTATCCAATTCTTGGGTTCCATCATTTATGTAGACAAAAATATTACTCATAGGTAACAGATCTTAAAAGACTCGATTATGAACTTATAGTGTGCTATGTGATAATTTTTAAAATGTTTCAATGGCTTGAACTTGGACTTTCTTTTTTTGTTTTTTTTTTTTTTTTTTTTTTTTTTTTTTTTTTTTTGAGACAGGGTCTCGCTTTTATGGTTCAGGCTGGCCCTGAGCTCAGCCTCCAACTCACATCACAGCAATCCTCCTGCCTCTGCCTCCCGAGTGCTGGGATTACAGGCGTGAGCCACCATGCCCGGCACTGTGGTATGTGGTATGGATTGCTGCTGGGCATGAGTCTCCACGCCCAGTGTGGGATCAAACCTGGGTCCTTGTGCTTGCAAGACAGGCGCTGGAATCACTGAACTAAATCCCCGGCCCGAACTTGGACTTTCTATGCTAGTGATTTGAAAGCTCCCCTTAAATCTCTTTCCATCTAACTGGGAGTTTACTTTAGAATCCTCTGTGGTCAAACTGCTTCTTTTAGGAAGCCAAGTTAGAAAAGACTTAAAATAATTGTCTGCCTGACCTTTATATGTGTCTTTATATAATAGATAAATAGAAAAAAATAGAATTTAGACACAATCTTTTCTCTTCAAGTATGTGTAAAAAGCTGATAAGGGTGTCTTTTCTGATTTGTAGACTATGACTAAAATTGTGAGTTTTTAAAATGATCAGTAAGTTTAAGATAAGACCGGTAGAGGGTCACCAACGGATGTCAAGGCTGGGGCTTTTGGGGATATGAAGTCTGCCCTTTTGTGCTGGCACAAGGTAGACTTTGATCTGACTGAACCCTTCAGTTTGGTCTGGTCAGGACTTAAGTGAATGAAAGATAATAAGTACTTCTGGCCTTCTCCATCTGGATAGCAAAAAGGAATCTCTGACCAACTATCTCTGAAGGTAATTTCTTGTACGAGTTTGATCGTTGACTTAGTTTTTCCTCTTTCAGAGAAGTAGAAAGCAGCGGGTTAAATCTTCTACCACATTCTGGTAGAAACCACATTGGTTTCTACCAATATCTTGTATACCTCCATCTTGCTAATACTGGCAGAGTCGCTGGCAGAATAATCTAGGGTAAGCATAGAGCAAGAGAGAAACACTGAGGTGACTTTTTTCCCTTTATTTCTGTGCTCACTGGAGTAATAGAGCAAATTCCTGGGAGAAAATAAAATCACGCATGGGTAAAGGTAGATAATCCCAATCCGGTTTTATTTTCTGGATCTCCCTCTAGTTGGTAGCTATCTTCCCTGGAATGGAAGCTTGGGGGGACCCCCAAGGACATCCTAGGGACACTAGGATCGAACAGAAACTCATAAGGTGCCTTTTTGTTTCTGTTACAGATGGGGAATTCCGTATCTGAATCGCTTCCACCTTTGGAATGTGTTCTTAAACACTAGGGAATGTCATGACCTATCTGTTAAAAAAACAGCAGTTTAATATTTCTCTGCACCTGCCTGGCCTACTTACCCCCTAGAACTGAAATGGAAAAAGGAGGGAAGTATTGATTATGATGCTATTTCACAACTAAGATTATACTACAAGGAAAAGGGAAAATGGACAGAGTTACCATATATTGAGATCTTTTTTGCATTAAGACAAAATTCTTACTTGTGTTCAAGATGCAAATGTGAGCCTCAAGAGGGCCAGAAGGTCCTAGCCCCTACTAATGAAGCTTTCTGCCCTTGTCCTTTAGAATCTGAGGGTGGAACTTCTAAGGCTACTTTAGTTGGGATTCAAACTACTGTTGCTAAATCTGAGGTCGAAGTTTCCAAAATAACTCTTACTGAAACTTTACCCACTGTTACTAAAGCTGAAGTTTTTCCTACCTGTCCTTTGAAGTCTGAGATCCCTCCTCCCTATCTTTCTGGGTGTGAGAAGAAGCCAACTGCAAATACAACCCTCTACAGGGCTGTGTCCATCCTTATTTCAAGCTGCTTTAGGTCAATACCCCTTACAAGAAGTAGTTTTGGATGCAGTCCTGTCCACAGACCTTTTCCCTTAGTGACCTAAAACAGATCAAGCAAGACCTAGGAAAGTTCTCAGAGGTATCTGTATCAGACAGATACACTGAGAACTTGAGGATTTACACAAATTTTTGAACTAGACTGGAAAGATGTAAAGCTAATTTTAAATCAGACACTTACTTCTGGTGAGGTACAAGCAGTAACCCAGACTGCCATTAAGGCTGGTGATGAACACTATATCATATACTATAAGCCGCCAGCTGAAAGATGGCCAGGGGAACCAGAAATCCTTACTGGAGCACAAGCAGTCCCTGCACAAGATCCTCGCCGGCCTATGAATCCTATAGGGGACTGGAATAGGAGACAGTTATTGTTCTGCATTATTGAGGGTCTAAAAGAAGTAAAAATAAGCCAGTCAATTATCTTAAATTGTCAAGTATCCAACAGGAAGAAAAGGCACACCCCTCTGTCTTCCTAGATCGTTGACAAGAGGCATTGACACGATATACATCACTAGATCCTGACTCAACAGAAGGACAGATTGTTCTTAAAGACAAATTTATTACTCAGTCAACTTCAGATATTAGGACAAAGTTACAAAAAATGGCTTCTGGTCCAGATAGTTCATTTGAGTCCTTAATAAAAATTGCCTCGTCGACATTTTATAATACATAGCAGGAGGAAGCCGAGGACAGGAGACAGAGAGATCGAGAGAAGGCTTCAGCATCTGCAGCAGCTCTCAGAGAAAGAGACTCTGGGTCTGACTCTTGGGGCTCCAAGAAAAACTTGACGACTCAGCTCATCTGCTACCGCTGCACAGAGCCAGCCACCTTCAGAGGAACTGCAGCAAGAGGCCGCCTGGACCACACCCTGATTGCAAAGGTAACCACTGGAGGGAGACTGCCCTCTGAGGCGAAGGCCCCAGAGGTTGGATCCCTCTTACCAACTGGTCCAGCAAGACTGAGGGTACCCGGGGCACTCTCTGCCTTCACCCTCTGGCTGGATTGTCATCTCCATGGAGGAGCCCTGGGTCCCTGAGAAAAGGGACCATAGAGGGAATAGAAGTAAGTCTGCTAGTAGACACTGGTACCTCTCTCTCGGTCCTTCTCTCCGATCCTGCCTTCCTTCCAGTTGCCACACATCAGAGAAAGTTGTTGCTGGAGAAAAGGTAACTCGATATTTCTCCCAACCTTTAGGTTGAGACTGGGATGGCTTTTTCTTTACTGTTTGTTTTTAAATTGTGCCTAAAAGTCCAGTTCCTCTTCTTGGGAGAGAGATCCTATCCTGTCTAAATACTGTTATATATATTCATCCAGGTACAAGAAAGGCAGGGTACGCAGTAGTGACCCTATACCAGACTCTTGAGAGTCCCTCACTTGCGTCCGGCACTGTGCACGGTTAGCTGAACTCATAGCTTTGACTGGAGCTTTGCAACTTAGCAAGGGACCAAAGGTTAATATTTATACTGATTCAAAATATGCATACTGAATTTTACATGCCCATGCAGCCATGTGGAAGGAAAGAAATGATCTGACAGCTAGTGGGTCTCCTATAAAGTATCACAGGGAAATAGATGAATTGTTATCTGTTTACTTGCCCTCTAAAGTGGCAGTCATTCACTGTAAAGGACATCAAAAGAGGATGAAATATCTCAAGGTAATCGACAAGCTGACACAGCAGCAAAAAAGACTGCATAAAGTTCCCCCTTTCAGGCCCCCTTCATGTGGGGAGGGTCCCTGGAACACATTAGACCCAAATATTCTCAAACAGAAGTTGAATGGGCTCTCTCCCACGGGTGTCAATTTCTCCCCTCAGGATGGTTACAGTCTGATGACGATAAATCGTTTCTTCCTGGTACCACTCAATGGAAAACTATAAAGTCTTCACATCAGTCCTTTCACTTGGGAAGAGATAAGATATTACAGATGGCTTTAAAATTATAGGAAAAGGACTTTCTCAGACATTAAAGCAGATAGTTAAGGCATATGAGCTGTCAAAAAGAAAACACACACACACACACACACACACAAACAAACAAAACAACCCCCTTAATTGATCTATAGTTCCTCCAAGTATACAGAGTCATGGTAAATACCCTGGAGAAGATTGGCAGTTAGATTTTACCCATATGCCAAAGAACAAAGGACTTCAGTACTTATTGGTCTGGGTAGATACCTTCCTCAACTGGGTTGAAGCCTTCCCTTGCAGAACAGAAAAAGCACAGGAAGTAGAGTTTTAGTTCCAGAAATCATCCCTCGGTTAGGGCTTCCTAAGAGCCTACAAAGTGATAACGGGCCCTCCTTTGAATCAGCAGTTACACAGGGTGTCTCTCAGGCACTGGGCATTCTTTATCAACTTCATTGTGCCTGGAGATGTAAGTCATTGGGAAAAGTAGAAAAAATAAATGAAATCTTAAAAAGATATCTCTGTAAGTTGGCTCAGGAAATTCACCTACAATGGCCCCATTTACTGCCTTTAGTTCTCATCAAGATAAGAAATAAACCTCAACTTCTAGGTCTTAGCCCATTTGAAATGCTTTATGGACAACCTTTCCTTACTAATGATCTTCGTTTTGACAGAGAAACAGATGCCTTACTAAAAGATATTACTTCACTGGCTAAATTCCAATAGATTCTCCAGGAATTGACAGAAGCTTATCCTAGAAAAAGAGAGAAACCCCATAGCGCGACCTGGAGATTTAGTACTGGTAAAGTCTCTCCCCTCATCATCTCCTTCCCTAGGGCCAACCCGGGAAGGACCTTATTCCATGATTCTCTCGACTCCATCAGCAATAAAAGTTGCAGGCTTGGACTTGTGGATACATCATACTCGATTCAAGCCCTGGGAGCCCAAAATCACTGAGCATGAACAGCCTTCTGAATACTCCTGTGAGCCCAAGGAAACTCAAGATTTTTGTTTAAAAAGAAAACAGTGTCTTCAGATAAGTAATTCTTAATTTATACTACCACTTTTAGGAGAATGCAACTCCTTTCTCAGGTGAGCACAGGAATATGCAGAATCACTAGGACAAACATCCTACTGGATATGTGGGTTGCTCCCTTTGTCAAGAACCTCTGGGCCGGGGATTTGGCTCAGTGGTTCTGGTGCCTGTCTTGCAAGCACAAGGGCCCAGGTTGGATCCCCGGTAACCACATAACAACACTGGGCATGGAGACTCACACCCAGCAGCAATCAGAAACCACATACCACAGTGCCGGGCGTGGTGGCTCACACCTGTCATCCCAGCACTCGGGAGGCAGAGGCAGGAGGATTGCTGTGATGTGAGTCTGAGGCTAAGCTCAGGGCCAGCTACCAAGTGAGACCTTGTCTATAAAAACAAAAAAACCAAAAAAAGAAACCCCCAAAAAACCCCAAACCTCTGCATCTCCTTGGTGGGTATCCCCATCTCAAAGAGATAATTAGAATAGATTACAAATTTATATCTTCATTTCCTCCTTAGGGTTAGAAAATGTCATGCAGCATATCGAGGCCCTGACTAATTACACTCAGCGGGCCTTAAATGATACCGCAGCTGGCCTCTCTGCCTTAAATGAAGAGGCAAAATTGATGAGATTAACTGTCCCTCAAAATCAGATGGCATTACAGATTTTAATTGTAGCCCAAGGAGGTACTTGTGCAATTGTAAAGGCTGAATGTTGTGTATATATACCAGATCCATCCAATATCTCAACTGCTGTTCAACACATCAGACAATAGGTTAATGCTATGTCAGATTCTGAAACACCATAGGCCTTATCTACTCTGTGGAAAGCTATTACAGGATCCTCCTGGTGAAAATAATCGCTGGTTATATTTATAGTGATACTATTGGCTTTATTGATCAGTCCATGTATTAACTGTCTCTTTGCCTTTGTCTCCCAGAGACTCAAGGTGGTACGCCTACCTAAGATAACAATGTATGGGATCTATCAAGGGCCTTTAGATAGACCCTCTGTGGAGTGACCCTGACTGCCAATTACAACTACAACCCTTGCCAGCTCGAAGTCAGATCAGTCTTTGCCCATTGTCCCTCACGGCAGTTCGGGGTACCTCTTCAGAGGGGGGAATATTATAGGTAAAAATAGTAGACAGACAGATAGGGCAGGCCCTTGGAGAATATTCACAAGAAGGAAAACTGTTAGTGACCAATTAAAGCTTTATAATCAAGCCAATGGAGAATTAAGGGTCTAGATCATCCCCTCCCAGGAAAGCAGTCATTTAAAACCCCTGGGGTAAAGGGCCAAGAATTTGGCCCACCTGGAACAGCCTCCTGATGGAGGAGGGACGCTGTACGACTAACTTCTCATTGGACCCCACTTGATCAAGATTCCACCTCCTTGAATTTTATTGGAGGCTCCTACTTTATTTTTGTTTTTTTTTTGAGACTGGGTCTCACTTTGTGGTTCAGGCTGGCCCTGAGCTCAGCCTCAAACTCACATCACAGCAATCCTCCTGCCTCTGCCTCCCGAGTGCCGGGATGACAGGCGTGAGCCACGACACCTGGCACTGTGGTATGTGGTACTGGTTGCTGCTGGGTGTGAGTCTCCACACCCAGTATTGTATGTGGTTACTGGGGAATTGAACCCAGGCTCTTGTGCTTGTAAAACAGGCGCTGGAACCACTGAGCTAAATCCCTAGCCCCTGAAGCTCCTACTTTGAATCCACCCCACCCTGTGGTTTTTAGCCCTTAAATACTCCTTAGAAAAAGATGACCTTGGGTTACCCACTTTTCTGGGTTCCCCCTTCTGTCTCTTAGAAGCTCTTTCTCTCTCTTTCTCTCCAATTCTACTCGAACCTCTGTTGACTGTTCCTGAAATTTATTCCTAAATTTTGGAAACATGAGCTCATGTTTTTAGAGGACAGCCAAGCCTTGCTCTCTCGTGTCAATCTCTTACTTTGTCTTTTTTATCTCTCAAAATTTCTTTCTCATTTTTAGAGTCACTGTGTCCCAGAATATTCACTATTGCTTTAAAAACTTAGCTCAAATGTTGGCCAATAAATCTACAAGGTAACCAAATCCCATTCCACTGATCACAAACTATTACCCACAGGTAATTTCTTGTTGACAATCTTGTTCCTTACTCAACTAAGTAACAAGATCCTTGCTCCTTGCCATCTCTTGCAGGCTCTGTTCTCAAGCGCATGCGTGTGTGCCTCCATGCACATGCGCACACATCAGCACACAGCCGGAGCTGCTGAATGTCATCGTCTCTGGTTCCTGTATTGTAGGCAGCTAAAGTCATAAGGGTTGTAGGTAGGTAGACCGAGCTGGGCCCTCAAAGAAGTCCACCTAGAAGCCAGCTGAGGCCAGAGGCACATTCAGCAAAGGCCAGGCTTTGAGACAAAGACAAAGGACTACACTTACATGTTGCTCCTAGGGATGAAGAGCAGTGATTGATACTGTAAATAGGGATCACCCATTTTGGGAGAGGGACCAACGCCTCCCTATCCCATCCCTTCTGAAAATCCTGATATATGCTTCCACATGACTTGCTTCCCCCATTTAATTAAAAATTACCTAAGCAACTATACTTGTAATCTTACAGGTTGACCAAAACTTTGTTCTGCCTTATACCCATTTTATAATTTTCTATTGGATCAATATTACCTAAGTGACTAAAATTATCTCATTGGTTGACTATAGTTTTGTTCCCACCTTGTACATCACCTTACCTCATGGTTTTGCTCTATAAAATACCTTTGAGAAGCAGGGATCCATGGATAACCCACTTTCAGGCTCCCTAAAAGAAGCTATCTTTCAATAAATTTTTCCTACTTTTAACCTCTGATGTTCACCAAATTCAGCCTTCGATTTTAGAGAACATGAAGTTGGCACACTGGACATTGAAGAGGTTGCGAGTTACAATATTTCTCACATTAGTTGGTTGTCCATATATCATCCCTATGTTATACACTTTGGATCACCTATGTTGTTCAAAATCTTCCCAACAATGCCTGGTGTGGTGGCACACTCCAGTAATTCTAGCATTTGGGAGGCTGAGGCACAGGATTGCAAGTTTGAGTTCTGCCTGGGAAACGTAGATGTCCCAAAGTAATAATAAAAAGGATTGGAGTTAAAGCGTAATGTGTGTTCAATACCTAGTACTGCCAAAAACCAAATCAAACCCAAAACTCCCCTCCTTGGTAAAAGAAGGCTATGGAGGAAGAAGCCAAAATATTAACACGCTGGCCCTTTCCTTGCTATCGGGATACGTACAGGCCAATTTACTTCTCATGTGCTAATGGGGACTTGGATCAAATTGTCCTCTTCAGGGCCGGGGATATAGCTCAGTGGTTCCAGCGCCTGTCTTGCAAGTGCAAGGACCTGGGTTCAATCCCTGATAACCACATACAGTACTGGGTGTGGACACTCACGCTCAGCAGCAACCAGTACCACATACCACAGTGCCGGGCGTGGTGGCTCACGCCTGTAATCCCAGCACTCGGGAGGCAGAGGCAGGAGGATTGCTGTGATGTGAGTTGGAGGCTGAGCTCAGGGCCAGCCTGAACCACAAAGCGAGATCCTGTCTCAAAAAAAAAAAAAAAAAAAAAAAAAGTTCTGATGTAAAGTAACTTTTCAATTATGGTTGACCAGAAGTACATGGAAAGTTTGTACTTTGCTTCATACTATTTTTGGTACTTCCACATCTTCAGTTTCCTTCATCTAGAGCACATCTAATTTTTATATTTCACATCTTTCTTTGTGTTTTAATTAAGCTCTCTAAATCCTTTTGGAAAGAGCTATATTTTAAATTTCTTTTATTGGCTTATAGCTTTGGACTTTTCATTGTGCCATCATCAATTCTGAGGAAAATCATTCACAATTCTTTAAACATTGATATTTTTAAAAATATATTTAAAATGTTGAGAGGGTAAAACAGTGCTCCTTTTTGAGATATAGAACAAGTTCAGAGTCTCAAGATTTTGCTGTATGTTAATGTTGTTCTGTACATAATAAGAGCAAAATAAGAGATAGTATGGCAGAACCCATTCTTATTTTCTGAGAAATTAGACAGTTTTTGAGGACAGGCTAGTATTGTGTGAAAGACCACATTTTCTAGGGTTCCTGGCATTGAGAGCAGCCATATTAGCAATGAACAATGAGATGCAGACCTCAGTACCAGTGCAAATAGTCTCTTTAATATGGAAGATGACACCAGGTCAGTTTGCCCAGCCTGCTCCCAGAATACCGACTGTCTGACTACAACAACTAGACCAAACCCTAGGGATAGTGGAGGAATGAGCTAGAAGCAGACCAGGTATCTGATGACTTTGTGGATATTTCATTTTTATGAATCATGGACTACCTTCAGGCATCAGTTATATAAGAGAAAAATAAATTTCTCTCTTCTTTAAGCTAGCACCATTGTGTGTTTTGCTTTTATAGGTAGCCAACCTTTATAATCCTGATAGAGATGATAGGTTTCTTGAAAGTAGACAAGGGAAGGCTGGAAGTCATGTTTTTTTTTTTGAGATAGGCTCTCCCTTTGTAGTTCAGATTGGCCTTGAGCTCACTATATAGCCCACACATGCCTCTGACTCACAGAAATCCTCCTGTCTCTGCCTCCCGAGTGCTGGGATTACAGGCGTGAACCAGGATGCCTGGCACTGTGGTATGTGGTACTGATTGCTGGTAGGTGTGAGTCTCGACACTTGGTTTTGTTGTATATGGTTACCGGGGATCCAACTCCGGGCCCTTGTGTTTACAAGGCAGACACGGGAACCACTGAATTAAATACCCAGTACTGGAAATTATTTTTAATTTTTACGTTTTAAAAAATTCTGATCCAGCTAGAAAAGTAAATTTGAAGGCAGCTTAGATCAAAGAATTGTACCTTGTTAACAAAGGGCGAGAGTGGGCAATGGCCTAGGAGAGCTCAATAAGCAGGCATGTCTGAAATACAACTGGTCCAAAACCCATATGTGGCCAGAAGGACTGAAGAGACGGCTCAAGTTTTCACGTAAGTCATCCAGGGTGGCCTGGATAATCTCTATCTAAAACAAAGGACCGGAAAGAAGCTATAAATCAGTCTATGAAGGAAGTATGGACAAACAGAGTACCTGATGATGGCTGGACAGTTTCCTTCTATAAAAATTGTGCCCATTTTTATAAATAATCTTTATAGTATTTATAAATTTATAGTGGTAAAGAATACACACACGTGTATGAGGTATCTCTCTATATACCTAATTGCCTGCACAATTGTGCTGATTTTCTAATTTATATTCATGGGGAGACCTCTGTTGCTTTTCTACTTGTTAAAAGACCCAAACAGTGCCTGGCATGAGCTATAAAAATTGCAGGAAAAGTGCCAACAAGGATATAATTAGCCTCCAAAAGGCTGGTCTGTAGTCTCCGACATCTAAGTAGTGATGAATAACAATTCTCTTTTTTTGGAGTGGTGGATATTGAATCTAGGACCTTGGGAATACTGATCGTATGCTTAACCGCTAAGCTATAGCCTCAGCCCCACTCCTGCTGAAAGACAGCTTTAACTCAAAAGAGACAGCGCCTGATGTCTACTATACTCTCCCTATATGCACCTTTTCTTCATATTGGGTAGAACCATTTATTTCAATATTCCCCATGTAAAACTTCTGGAAAAGTCCTGTCCCAAGTCTTACACCTGACATTACTTGTGTGCACTTTTGTCTCTTGTCCTCATTAACAAACTCTCTGTCCCAAAACTTGGCTGTTCTCCTTCCCTGATAGAGTGTAGTCCCACGGGCTACAATCCCTGCCCACCGAGTGAATGTAGGCCTTGTAGCTGCCCCGCGGGAGAGTGGGTGTGTCTGACCTGCCCTGGGTTCCGAACCTGGGGCCTTTGCGTTCATCGCTGCTTTCGCGGGACTCTGTGGCTCCTAGTCCTGAACCTGGACTTATTTTCAGCTTCCGCCAAGCCATCACTGTATATTTTATCTCTGTTGTTGTGCCTTCCATTCTTTTACAACACATTTCAGCATGACAGCCCCTCAACTCTAGGGAGCGGTTTCTACTTTAGCTCAAAATTAAAGAATGAGATCTTAATTATATTTTGTCTGAACTTCTATACTAACTTTCTTTTGGTTAATATTTACTTGGTAGATCTTGTATTTATCACAATAGTGCTTCCATATTTCTCTTATATGTACTTGATTTTTTATTAAAAGATTCCATTGAAAAATGTTTGTATTGTAATTAAGGTATCAAATCCATCTGCATTATTGTGATTCCAATAAACTTAGTGTTTTTCCTGTCATATTTTGTTTCTATTTTCTACTTGACATCAGTTGTCTTTGCTTATTTACTCTTCTTTCTGTTGGACTGATCAAGATGATTCTTATTGTCCTCCATCAATATTAAAATTATACATTCATTTTATTCTTTTAGTGACTATCCTATTATATAACATACCAGTTTATATTTTTCTAACAAAATTTAATTCCTGCTTTTATCCTATTTCAAGTCAAAGTTCTGAGCTGGCTTTATTTGCCTTTAAAATGGTCTGTTTTGTTTAAAATGGCTATTCTTTTTCTTATTTGTACTCAAAATTAAATTATTTTTACTACAATATTTTAGTGTGTCCTATGCTCATTATATCTTTTTGCATGTAATTCTTCTCTTTGGGTTCAGTTTACTTTTTCAAAAAAGTGAGGATTTATGAGTATTAAAATTTCCAAGTCCTTTATTCATATAGTTTGGGCACAGAAATCTATGTCAACAGATTTTGCATTAGAACACTGATACTCTTATTCTATCTTTTATCTATGTGGTAATGGATATATATATATATATATACACACATACATACAGATATCTATATCTACATCTAAATATGTATCTTGGGTGTTTTCTCTTAAATAGTTTCTATTAGCATGCCTTCAAATATAATTATCTTTTTCTTTGCAATGTCTAATATACCCTTAGTTCCACAAAAGCCTTTTTAAAAAAAATTATTAACCTCTGACATTTACCATTAGAAGTTCAACATGCATCTCTTTAGTTCTTTCAAGTCACCATTCAGCTTCCAAATATATGAAATATTGTCATTTTTATCATTACATCTGCTAATTCTAAAACCTATATCAATTTTGGGTCAGTTACATTGGTTAAATTTCCTGTATTACAGATGCTATCTTCTGGCTTCTATGCATGCCTAGCAATTTTTTTTATTGGATTGCAGACATTGTGGATTTTACCTTATTGGATACTTGATACTTTTGTTATATTGTGTTGTTGAATTTCATTCTGTAATGCAGTTAAGCCACTAGGAAATGATCTGATTTTTTTTTTCAGTCTTGCGGGCAGAACCTTAGCCATGATTAGTCCGGGGTTTATTACCCCTCACTACTAAGGTATTTGCCCGTAGTCTGACTGGTAGGAAGAGGCACTGTTTTCTTCCTTACTGGAAACCTGGACACTCCAAGCAGTAATCTGGGCCATTATAGGGTTCCCATTTTTTTCTTGTCTCTCAGGAGTCACACTGATGTCTGATGCTGAGTATCTTGAAAATTACTGTTTCTTATATTTTTCCCATTCAAATATTCTCAGAAAAAGAAATAAATCTGGTCCTGGCTTATGTGTCTTGGTAAGAAGTAGAAGTATCACATCTTCCTTCCTGACTACAAATCCTTCTTATTCCAGTTTGCTTATTCAGTTGCTCATACAAGTTGAGCCTCTGTAACCTGAAAATCTGAAACCTAAAATGCCTCCAAAGGTGCACATTTTAGAGTACCAACAGGATCCTCAAAGAGCTTTAGACTTTGGATTGGAAAGTTTCAAGTTAGGGATGGTCAGCTGGTAGTCTCTGCATATGTGAAGACTTCCGTAATTCTTTGGTCTGAGCGTTGGATGCGAGACAGTCAGTCTGTATCGCGTGCTTTCTTTCACTCTGCTGAGCCCCCTGGAGAGGACTTGACTGTCTCTAAATACTTTCTCTTCCTCCCTTCCCTTTTCATTCATCTTAGTGCCATGACGGCGCCAGTGTGCTCAACCGCCCCCTCATCTGCTCCCTTAACGCAGACTACAAGGTAGCCCTTCAATGTTAGAATATGTTAGAATGTTAAAATAAATGAATGTTAGAATGAATGAATGAGAACTAATGTTAGAATAAATGAAGGAGAAAATGGAGCATATATTCAATTTCTTTTTTCCTCCTCCCCTTTCTTCCTTTTCTCTCCTCCTCCCTCTCTCTCTTTGAGATACAAAAAGGCTCATTGAGACATTCTGTCCTAAAAAATGGTTCCTGAAGTCTGCATAGTTTCAAGATAAACAGGAAGCCTGTTTATCTTTATATTCTGAGTAGACACTGACATTAGCACTGACTCACTTCATATAGGATGTGGTATCCATGGTTGGGGTTTGTGGAAATGAGGGAAGTAGGAGTCACAGAAACCAAGAATGAGCTAAACAGGAATCATGTTACTTCAGTGTGTAAATCTGGAATAAACACGCACATACAAAGCTACTGAGAAGAGTCCAAATTTGAACACCTGTCTGAGTCAGAGCCATAATGCAAATATTGAATTGGGGCCAAAATGTATTTGCAAGTATGACTTGATGTTAACTGTCACAGGGGCCGTTCTGATGTTCACCAGATATTTCTAGGTCTCTGTCTTCTGAATACATAACTCCTGGCTTTCTGTGGTTGACTAGAGCCATGAGACTAGTTCTAGCAGAGATTCTGAGCTTTTCCAGCCTGGGGAATTTAACTGTGGGTGCAGGAACCTTCAGAATTCTCTTCCTTCCTTGGATGGTAACTGGCAATGTCCCAACCTGGTCTATCAGCCAAAGTCCTTACGCTGGACAGAGACTACCCCACCCCTGTCAATATACATTATGAACAGATAGTGTTAACAAGAAATAAGACCATGTTGTTTTAAGACACCAAAATTTTAGGGTTGCTTGTTACCATAGTTTTATCTGACAGATACATCTGCTTTTGTTCTATTCTCTCGTTAGAATTATCTTGGAGATGAGTATTGATAAAAGTCCAGGATAACTGCAAGACTGACACAATTAAGAAAGAGAGGGCCAGACACAGTAATTCATCCCTATAATCCCAGAACTCTGGGAATGTAAGGCAAGAGGACTGCAAGTTCAAGTAACACTTGGGTGACTTAGTGAGACTCTGTCTCAAAATAAACAAAAATGGCTGTGGATGGTGGTAAGTGGTAGCATCCTTTGGGGTTTGATTCTCAATGTCACAAAAAGTAAAAAGAATGAATGAAGGAAGAAAAAAAGAGACAAAATGGAACCATATTGATAAATACACATTGAATGCAATCATTTGGGCAGATTTTATTGTTATTACTACTATGATTATTATTAGTTTTCAAAAAGCCATCTGAAGATTAGTCATCGCATTCATTGACTCATCCTGGATTCTAGAGAGATATACAGAAGGAACCGAGATCACTCTAAGTTTTAGACCACTCAGGCTGACGCAATAGCTATTCCTATCTTGTAGAATGTGAATTTTGTTCTCTGAGTATTTATATTTTCTCTCTCCCAGATCGACTACATAATTCTTTCAGTTAAGGATAGTTTATAGTCTTTTTGTGTACTTTTGGAACAGTGGTAAAGCACAATAAAATCAAGCTAAAGGGCAGTTTCGCTTGCTACCAGGGACCTGGCATCAGACTCTACTGTTGCCCATCCCTCGGGCTCATGCACAGCAGATGGGTTGCTTTGCACATTTCATTTCTTGGAGCTTCTGGAATTAATGAGAACCCTGAGCACGGGGGTGGGGGAAGGGCAGGGAAGGAAGTGCATTTTCAATCAACCCTGTCTTTGGAATTTAAGTCTTTCTCATTGGCAGCCAACTCGGTGAAGCAAACCCAAGGAGGGACATTTTTCAAATCTGACTGTTGTAATAGTTGTTTTGGTTTTGGGGACATGTGCTTTGTTAGGCTGATTTTTCTGTTCACTGCTCCTAGCCCCTGGGGCTTTTACTTTTTCAATCTTCCCCTTTACCATTCTTAATTAGAAATGATCCACAGAACCTCAGAAATCAAGTGGTACATTAAAAAATATTATGAGTGAGTAACGGAATAAATGGGTTAAGTGAGCAGAACCATCATATATTAGAATTCTTTGAATCGTCACTGACCAAACCACACTGAAGTTTCCCACACTTGACCACCACCTGGCCTCCCACAGCCTACTTTTCCTTTGAAAATAGCTCCTTTGATCAATCTGTCTTTGCTACATTTGGTTTCC
>PVIR01008913.1:0-55063 GCA_004026965.1 Petromus typicus | reverse complement strand
GTAAGTTACTTGTCTAAAGTCTTGATATGACCCAGTACTGACAGCTGAGCAAGGACTAGAAAAGGGACATTTTTTTGTGACCTTGGTCTGGTGCCACGTCCACCTCCCCACTGCTAAGCAGTATTTCAAAGTGAAACTAATCACTCAAACCCCACAACAGCACAGTCAGCTCTCAGGACTCTTTTCATGCTGTCTCAAGAACTCGCCCGGAAGACCCAAAGAGGGGGCCAGACAGACCTTACAGGAACTGAGCAGGTCCTGGCGCAGGCAGTTGGGCCCAGGCCACTTAGCTCATTGGCAAGGTTGGGACAAGAACCCAGGCCAACAGTTCCAACCAACAAGTGTTTACCAGGGGAGTCTGCAGAGCAGGCTTCTCAGGCCACTGAGAGGTGTTCACAGGGAAAGCAGGTTTGTGAGATCAAACAAGTTCTGGGGAGGCTGAGTTAAACAACAAGCAGTTAGCTATGCGGGCTTTCTAGAGCCTCCCACCCCTACGGAACACTGTGACTGCCTCTGAAAGTGGGAATGTCGCTGTGCTTCCCAAGCCTGCTAGGTAGGCTATCATGTTTCATGAAGCCTCTCACTGAACAGGAACGCTTCTGATCACTCTTGACCAAAGACCTGGGCCCTGAACCAGGGATCGGCCAGGCTTACTGTATAGGACCAGGATGTAAATATGTCAGCCTTGGCAGGCCCTGCTATCCCTATGGTAGCCCCTTGGTGCGGCCTGTGTGGCACAGAAGCTGTGATCCCCCAGAACCTATTTGCAGGAACACGAGGAGACTGCACTTAGCCTTGAGTCCTGATTGGCCAGCCCCCTCCCGAATTCATTAAACCCTAAGACTCCACCCTGTCCGGTCTGAGGGTCAGATCCTCCTTCTCTTCAAGAGCTTCAAGCTGCCCTTGCTGAGACCTTTCCTTTTTCTGAATTGCTCTGATACTTTTCCTGTCAGCAGCTAGAACCTGTCTGGCTGCCCCATCTGGAGAGAGGTAATGGGAAGAGGGGACCGGCCTCCGTGAGGGCCAGGAGAGCGTCCAGAAGCAGGGATATTGTAGCGAAAGCTAAGACGCGGCAGGGGGAAGAGTCAGCGCAAGGTCAGAGAGAGGGCCACGAGTTGCAGGGAGACAGAGATAAGATCTGGAGGTGCAAGGAAGGAAGCCAGTGGACGGGACGGCCCCACTGTTTACAGCCCTCTTTATGGTCCAATTGCCACAGGGCTGGGACGGTAGCTTCCCTAGAGGGCTAAAGGCCGAACAGCAGAGTGTCCACCTCCACCTCCTAGTAACATCAGAGATCTCGTATTTTACTTCATCCTACATCTCAGCTGGCGCAGAGCCCCCGCCGTGGACATAAGGGGCAGGGAAAGACCTGCCGCCAGGCTAGGATCGGAGAGCCCTCCCTGGGGACTGGAACTCGGTGCAGGAAAGCCGCTGATGTTCATGGGGACGCGCACTTCGCGGACCAGAGCACAGCTCTGTGATTTCCTTCCCTTTTGTCTGTCAGTGGAGCTACAGCCTGGTCGTGTGTCTCTGCACGGCACCTGCTGGGCATTTGAAGCAGCGTTAGTGCAAGGCGGCTGCGGCCATTCCCACTTTCCAATGAGAAAGCCAAGGTCCAGAGAAGTTAAGGAGTCACGCTACCCGGGAAGGGCCAACTGTACCCTCAGCCCTGGGCCATCCTGCTTCTCCTGTTTGGATTCCTTCCCATGTAGAGTCCTGCATGTTTGCTTCTTTCTGTCTTTTTGGCTTGTGTATGGAAGGTTACATAATCATTTCCCGTAACATGTTATCGCTAGTCACTAATTAGCTTATTTCTGCCCTGGCCCTGGTGAAGTGTTAAAAAAAAAGTAATCAGGAAGGTTCACTGAGAGCTTGAATCTCAGTCACCATCCCTGAAATTCTCACTGGCACTGGGACACGGTCTTGGATGGGTGTCTATCTTGCGCCCTCAGAGCAAGTGCTCCCCCCGAGCCACCTCCTGTCCACACACAAGTGGGGGTCACCTCTCCTGTGCTCTTTCTTCAGTGTGGCCTGAGAAGCAGAGGAACCATTTTCTAGCAGTGTCAGTCACATGCAAGCAACTTCACTTCTGAGCTCTGAGCCTCCAAACCCTGAGTATCTTGGTGGAGAGGGACGGAGTGGGAGCTGCCATCTCCAAAGGCGTTTTCTGAGTGGCCCAGCAATGTGTCTGAACAAGCTGCAGTTCACTTCAGACAAAAGTTCTGGAAAAGAGGGTCAAAGAATCTGTGTCTTTTGTTAGCTAGCTTGGGAGGGCAGTCTGCTTCCCCGAGCAACTGGCCTGACCTTCCCCCTCTGCCAGCTCTCGCCTCCCCTCCCCTGCAGGATAGTGCAGACAACGGAGATTACTTACAGAGCTCATCGCTGGCAAGAAAAGATACCCCTTCTACAGATGGGCACACTGAGGCTCCGATGGGCACAGAGTAGAGGATAGATAATCAGGACTATTTTCCCAGTGGTTGCCTCCAGGCACACCTTGGGCTGAAGGCCAGGCCTGGACCAGGAACAAGGAAGCCATAAAAAGTCTTTAGAAGGACCCCAAAGGCTTAGGAGAGAGGCTGGGCCCTGTCACCTGATACTCGCCTGTTGACTTTGGACATCTACTCCACCAAGTCTTCCTCTTTCCATTCCTCTCGAGCCAGGGTGTGGAGGTAGGAGGGGGGAGAGGAGTTTGGTAACCTCGGAACATTCTGCCTCTCGGAATCAGAGAATAAAGGCTTTTCAGAAGTTGGGGACTGGGGATTACCCCTAACGGAGAACTGAGAGCCCTGGACCTCGGTCAACTTTCCATTTCCATTTTTGGGGGATCAGTTTTATGGCTTTCTTCACCCTCAGGGTGAGCCCAGCCCCACACCCCATCTCCCGGGTTAAAGGCTACCAACAACCCCTGCACCCCAAGGTCTAGCAGAAAGAGTGTTTTCACTTTGGGATTAAATGAGCTAGGAATCAAAGGGAAGGCTAGAGCTTGGGAGTGACATGGTCATAGGTGTTATTAGGGAGAGGAGAGATCGGGAGCTCGCACGGGTCAGTCTGGCCCATGAGTCACCCCCAACCCTTTTCTCCCTTCTCTGGATCCCAAGCTTCCATTACCCAGCTTGGCATCCTCTGATTTTTCCTCATTGGCACAGCGCTGCCAGGTTGTAGCCACCAGGCCCTGAGCTCCTTAGGAAGGGTCCTGACAAGCCCTGTAGAACTTCCTAATAGCCAGGAAGTGCTGGGTTCTTAGAATTAATTCTCTCCCTTCCACACCTGGGAGACTCTCCTGGAAGGAAAGCTTAGGCTGCCAAACATAAGCCTTAAAACCCTTGCCCAAGCCAAGCCAACTGGACTACTGCAGTTCCAGCTCCTAGTGAGAGTCCAGACAATAGCCACCCAGGCCTCTCGCCAGCAGCCCCGAGCCGCCAGCTGCACATCAAGGGCCTCAGTCCCCGTTCCCTGCTTTTCTTCTCCAGCTCCAGAGGCAGAGCTGGGACGAGTGTCAGTGCTGTTCCTGCCCGTCCAAGCACTATCTGCAGAAGGGGCAGGTGGTTGAGTGGTGCTTGAGTCATTCCAGCTACTCAGTGTCCATTACACAGAGGACAAGGGCTTGGCTCTGGCCATCACTGTCACAATTCTATTTTTCACTATTAATATAAAAATGACTGTATCTTGGGGTTGAAAGGGAATGCTGGGTACAGGGCCTGGGGTCTGGGATTAAACATTGACTCCAGACAACAGTTAAACATTGACCCAACCAAACACCTGCAGATGGGAGGGGAGCACTGACAGCAAACAGCATTTCATCCTTTGGCTTGAGTCTTGCTGGTTTGGCAAGAGCGACACGCCCACGACTTGTCCACACTGAGTTGTGCCAGCCAGGGCTGTGGAGGGCAGAGAAGGGCTGTATGCTTGAGGAGGCCCCCTTTCTCTGCTGTGGACCAGATCTGTGTCTGGAGAGTCAAGAAAGATGAAAGTTGGGCTGGGGATTTAGCTCAAATGGTATCGTGCCTACATTGGAAGCACAAGGGCCTGAGTTTGATCCTCGGTACTGCCAAAAACAGATGAAACCTAGAAGGGGGGGGGGTCTGTGTGACTTGCCTCTTACAGTTCTCTGTCCTTGGGGAATAAGGGTGCAGAGTCTTCAGGGTGTAAATATATTGCTCTGTTATCAACACAATCAAAGGATGCAGTCTGAGAGCAGAGGCTTTGAGAAGCAAAGGAAATTCCATTGCAAGAAGACTCGGTAACCGGCCATCCAAGCCACCCTCCCACGTGCATACTGGGCGGGGCACCTCAAGCCTTCCGTCGGACCCTCACACCCCCTCCCTCCATGGGGCTGTGCACTCACTCATGTCAAGTCACAAGCACCTTCTAATTGCCAGCTCTGAGCATATCGAACTTAATCTTTATGACATCCTCATGGGAACAGCATCATTAGATTGTAAGAGACATTAAATCATTTAGTTAGCCCGCAGTCCCGTAGCTAACAGGCGGCAAGGCTCAGAGGAGAGCCCCAGGCTGCCTGCGCACAGCCTGGCCTGGTCCCCGGCTTGCTGTCCGCTGGCTGGTGTGGCCCCTCACCAGTGCTGGTGTGGGTGACGATGCTGCAGGTGCACCACGTGTTCTTGGGGAATAAGGGTGCAGTGTCTTCAGTGTCTCGAATCTCCTGGACCTTTAACGGGTCATAGTCAGAGAAGCACGCTCTTGCCAAGCTGGGTCTACGTCCCAATTCAGGAGCCCACGCATGTGACCTTGAGAACCGAGCTATTGTAGACCACGTTGGGGGCCACCCTCCGTTATTAGGGTGGGCTCCAGATGCCACCACAAGCGTCCTCAGGAGAGACACAGACACACAGGGGCAAAGGCCAGAGAGCACAGAGTGCCCAGGAGTGTCAGCTGTAGCTGGGAGCAGAAGGGGAAGGAACAAACTCTCCCCTGAGCATCCGAGGGAGGGTGACACTGCTGACACCCAACTTGGGATTTCTGGCCCCCAGGAATGAGAGAGAATTCATTTATGTTGTAGCTATTTGTTATGGCCGCCCCAGAAACCAAGATGGTGCCCGATCCAAACACAGAATCCTATGAATGGAAGGGCTGGTGAAAGAAAGGCCCAGGGCCTTTTCATTTAACAGCGAAAAGCCTGCAGACCTGAAGGAGGAGGAAGGGGTCGAGACAGTCAGCCAGCGAGTTAGAGGCAGAAGCAGGAGAGGATGCGAGTGTGCGGGGCAGTGCAGCGCCTCCGGAACGCTCCCTGCAGGCACACGAAGAGTTGGACTTCTCACTAGTGCATAAAGGAGGGGAGGTTTGAGCAGGTGAAGTGCAGCTGCTGTTATCATGATAATGGGGCCTGGACCCTCATACCCAGCCCCTTCTCCCGCAAGATTGGTCACAGGGGCCCAGGGGCCCAACGCGGAAACCACATTCTGAGAGGGGAAGCTGGTGACCCAGTTGCACCTGGAGTGTGGCTGGGTCCTAACGAGGTCGTGGGAGTTTAGCTTCCTGATTCCTCCCCAAGTTCTACTTTCCACTTTCCCTTTTCTTCGATCTGGACCCACGAGGTTGGGTCTGCCATGTACGTGGGACGCGTGTGACTGCTCACAGGCACTGGTGTCTGACGTGGTCCAATAAAGCAGCGTGGAGGCCACTGGGGGCGTGCGCCGGGACGTGGTGTAGTGCGCTACCCACCGTTGCAGGCGGTAGAGCAGAAGAGAAGAGCTGGCCGCAGCTCCAGGCCGGGGAGAAGCGGTGGTTTGCGGATGTTTTTGGCTCTCTCCACAGGCCTCTGAGCATCAAGTGTGCTATTTCGGTGGCCTCTTAACCCCACCGCAGACCAGACGACCAGACCTGACTTATTCCCCGAATCGAGGGAAGCAGGTTTCTGCCATACCCTGCAGACATCTGGACTGTTGCATTCAAGTGGACAGAAGTGTAAGAAAACGTGCGAAAAGAGCTGACACCCAGCAGGGGCTTCTCCCCCTCTCTCTTCACGCCGCTCCGCGCCTCTCAAACCCCTCACTAGGTATCTACCTTGGAAGGGGAGGAAGAACTTTGGTAACGAGGCAGGGAGCTCAGTCACTGACGTCTTTGTGCCTTCCGGCCCCCTCCACGAGGCTGAGCCCAGGATGCAGTAGAAGAGGGCGCTAACAACGGTAGATGACCGGGGGATTTGAAAACCCCAGAACCACTGCAGCCTGCGCCTTGCCTGTCCTATGCAGAACTTTGGTGGCCTTTAGTCTTGCCAATACGCATCACACCCCAGTTATATGGTCACGGCAGGCAAGCGCTTTGGGGGTCCTTAGCTCTGCTGTCGGAGATCTTCCAAAGGGCCTGGGAAGATGCAGTTCAAGCACAAGCAGCCAAGTGGGTGCTGAGGGGCCTGGAAGTGCCACCAGCGGGGCTGAGTGTTCAATAGGACAAAACAAGGGGGGCACAGACTGGACCTGAGACCCTCAGGACACACAAGGACAGAGACCCACACATCAGGAGGGACGAGTTAGCTCTCAGCAGAGGGAGCCATTTCCTCCCAGAGCTCAGGGCTGGCAAGGCACCAGGATGAAGGGCCGCAGCAGCGGGCCACTCTCTGTCCTCACTGCCCCAACACCACACTGGCCACTGAAGAGGAAAGACAGGACGGAAATGAGAGGAAGCCCAGAATAGTGTGAAACTTTTAATCTGGAATGAAATGACCAGATTATCAATGAATTCAACTCCGTTGCCTTGGAAGCGACTATAGAATTTTGGGTTTAGGGTCTGAAATTAAGCTCCAGAGTAGAAAATATGATTCTTTTCCTTGTCATCGCATCTGCGATTATGGGTTAGTGAGCACTGGTGAGTGAGTGGTCAGCTAAAATAAGACCCAGCCTCTGACTTCCCTGTGCTTCTCCGGCTCTGTTTCCCTTTTTCTCCTTCCCCATCTGAGGCTCAGCCTGCGGGGCTCTACAGGGAGAGCCGGTGTATCCTACCCAGGAGGAGAGGGCAGGACCTCTGTGTGGGGCCATGGTGAGATAAGGGCTGCGCGCCTCTGTTTTAGGGGGACGGGGTTCACTGGTGGGACACAGGACAGCTACAGTCACTTAGAGAAACCCAAACGCCTCGGGTCCCGGGTAACTGCCGCCTGCACTCCACAAGCCAGTGCCCTTGGCCCTGTGCGGCTGAAACTCAGGGTCTGCCCAGCCTCACGGGAGCCCTTGAGCAGCCCAGGGGCAGGGGGGAGAAGCAGGTCGGCCAGGTCAGGCGCTGGCAATGGAGGCTTTGCAGAAGGTGAGTGAAGGGGTCTTAATCCCGGAGTAAGATCTGGGGAGCTGGGGGAAGGGTGTCCCTTCGTGGCACAGGTGTGAGGCCGAGGACTGGGATACTTTCTGGACACCTGGACCCAATTAAACAAGTGTCTACTTCACGGCATCCCTTAGCCTGGGATTTTACACAGTTTAATGTCAGCTCTGTCCTCTGTCAAAGATGTGTTATTGCTGTCCCTGTGTTCCAGTCATAAAGGGACATTGAGGTGATGGACCTATGGTTTTGCAGCTAGGCAGTGACAGAGCATGAACCTTCATGTCAGACACTGTCCCATGCCCTGCAGCTGCAGTGATGGAGGATTCCCAGTCACAGATCACCCCAAGGTCAAGGGGAACCAAGGTCAGGGGGAGCATATGTAGGCAGACAATTGAGCTGAAGTGAAAGGAGAGCCGGGATCCCGAGAGTCACGTGGCCTGCTGGCTGCAGGCCCTATAAGAGGGTGGCCCTTTAAGAGCCCAGGTGTGGGTCAGTCCGTGAGCACAGTTTCAGTTTTGGCAGCAGAATCCAGTGCCCTGCTGGCAGCCTCTAAGAGGCAGGGATTCCGGACTGGCCAGAAGGCTTCGCCCCTGGTCCTGGATCCGTGGGAGAAAGGAAGTAGCTGGAAGTAAGTGTGGCGCCGGGCTCGCCGGTGGGATGCTGTCTGGGACGGCACCCCACATTTCTACCGCTCAGCCCAGCAGGATGGTGTGAGGAGGTCAGGGAGGTGGTATGCAGTGGGCAGTCGTGCAGGGCGACGGGGAGGGGTGACCTGTATGTGGAGGCCCCGTCCCTTCTGCAGCCTGTCAGTGGATGAGAAGAACGACTATGGTCAGCATTTGACTTTTTCCCTTTGACACTGACCTCCAAGTCCCCTTGTTTCTCTGGGGTGGATTAATTCAGTGACCTCAGGCAAGTCACCGAATCTCTCTGACACTCGGTCTCTTAAATCTGTAACACAGGGCTAGGATAATGCCTAACATCCAGGCTGATATGAGTTCAAGTACGAGAAGACATGTGAATAGCTTTGTGAGCTCTAGAACAAAACGGCGGTTGTTTGTTGCTCGGAGTAGTTCAGTTACTTATGTCTACAGAGCTCTTTGCAGACCTGGAGGCAGAGAATGCGTACTAAGTGCCGGGACAAAGTGAGCCCTTGCTGGGCTCTGGGGGGCCGCTTTCAGTCCTGTCCTCTGGGCTTCCGAGTGTCTGAGATCCTTCCCGGCCAGCTCTGCCTCCACAGAGTCTTACCGTCTGAAACATAAGTATGTGGCACAGTGAGGTGGACTCGGGCACCTCAGTTCTCATCAGCTCTTGGCTCCCACGCAATCTTCCCTCCCTCGACACACCGTGACGTTGCCCCAAGCCAGCTGTGGCGCCTGCGGGTACAAGGGCAGCAGCTCCGCCCCACCCCCGTGCCCAAGACCACGCAGGGTGCTCGTGTTTTGTAGGACGGTTTCGCCATCCGCTGTCCCCATCGCTGGGAGAAGTGCAGCTCTGTTAACCTCTGGAGAGGGGATGTGCCCTGTCAGGTCAGCGTGGAGGGGTGGTCGGGAGGCTGACAGCACAGGGCCAGCCCAGGGCCGTACCCAGACCTCTCTGTCCGCCTGTGCTTCTTCCTGCCCCTGGCAGAGCGGATGGGCAGAAAGATGGCCTCGGGGGGCACAGGCAGCCTGCTCTGTGACCGCTGCTTGTCTCCCAGTGCCTGCAGATCTCCTGCGCATCAGTTTGCATGCAGTGAGTCCTGCTCGTCCCGCTCACCCACACACAGTGATGGGGAGGAAGAGATTCGGTGTCAGTGTGCCGCGTACAGAAAGCAGCACAGCCTGTGTGCGGGGGCTGCTACATCTCCCCTGGCGCCTCCCTGGGTGACAGGCAGTGTTGGCATCACGATTGCTCGCCTAGTCAGGGAAACTGAGATCCCATACGTCTGTGTGAGGGCTGTAAGTCACCCAGCAAGTACAAATGACAAGCAGTGACACATCTGGACGGTCATCCTGATGTGGCTGTGAGGACATTCTGATATCACCCAAAAACAAACTGTAATTTAAAAAGCAGAGATTGAGCATCCCTAATCTGAAATGGCCCCAGCCTGAAAATTTTTGGAGCACCAACTTGACCCAAGTTCTGCACCTGAGCTCATGAGATAGGCTGTCGAAACACGGCCCACAAAGAACACTATGTAACCTTAGTTTAAACACATGTGGAGTATAAGAAACACAGGTAAATTTTATTTTAGACTTGGGATGCATCCGCAAGATATCCATTATATAGCTGCAAAAATGGCAAAAATGTTTTTAAAATCTCCAATCTAAACCAATCACGATCCCAAGTGTTTTGGAGAAGGAATACTCAATGTGTGTTTCCCAGGCAGAGACCCTTCCCTGCTTCTGCCGTCTGTCTGGTGAACCTGGCCAGGGTCTCAGGGTCATTGGCATTGACTCAGAGTGACAGGGAAGAAAGGAGCTTTGCCCTCAATGTGCCCAGTTACAGAGACAAACACAGCGTACCACACTCCAGTCAGATCCGCCTAGATTTCAGGAAGAGATTTCTCTCTCTGCACCACTTCTGGGTATAGATGTGTCTTCCCAGAAACTGCCATTCCTGTGAATCGCGGGAGGAGAGGAAGGCGCTCATGCTCTTCTCCAGCCATGGACATCCTGCTCCTTCCTGTCCCCGCCGCTTCCTTCCCATCGGCCCTCTGCGGTATGGCACAGAGGCCAAGAGCCTACACCTCGGGCTCGGGTTTCAACGGCAGTCCCTTAGCAAGCCCCTCGGCCCTCTGTGTCTCTGCCGTGTCACCTGGGGGGGGGGGCTCCCCCTCCCCGTGTGGCTGTGAGCACCGAACCAGGTAACACGCGCAGAAGCTTAGGAAGAGCTCAGTGTGCGCTCTTCTGACCCGGCCGTGGTGCCCCTCGATGCCCCTCTTCCGCCATGACCCAACAGCCATGCCCACTGCCATGCTTGGAAAGGTGCCTGGAAAACAGCCTTCTCTCCTCTCGAGCTGCGGCAGGAAGGAAGAGAAGACTGCACCGGTTTTAGCTGTGCTAAAGACTGTATGTTGGCTTTTACGCATCGAACAGTTCTTGTTCATGGTACAGTATCACAGCTTGCGATGAGGGGACTGGAGGCTCAGAATTTCAACAGCCGTCCCGGTCACACGCTGAGCCCATTAGAGCATCGGTGTTCTATGCCACTCTGCAACGAAAGTCTCCATCACACCCCCCTCCTACGCTTAGGGATAATCGTGATTTCTTTACAGGGGGAGCCTTGATATGGTTTAAAGAGCTCCCACAGACATTACCCGATCATCCTTCCTCACGTTCTCCCATCCCAAGGCCTCCAGCCCTTCAGTCAAGAAGCATCAGGGACAATGTGCTGTTTGGCAAGCCTAGCTGGCACGTTCTGCCCGAGTGGTAGGACTCTACTTGTAACCCTGGGAGTGCAGAATGCTGGCGCCTGGTTCTCCTCTGTCCTCAAGCTCCTCTTCTGTAGCTCTGGTCTACACTTGACCCCTCCACCCATGGGACATGGGAGTGACCATTCCAGGTAGCCCAAGCAGTGCCTCTCCTGGGCACAAGGCAAAGGGCTGCTCCATCTGGGTGGAGGAAACTCTTGCACCAGCCAGGCCAGCTGGTTCGGCTCTGGGAGCTCCAGAACCTCCTGCTCTGCAGCTCGCACTTCAGGCTGTGAGGAACTGCCAGTGGGCTTCCCATCTCCTTACGTACAGCAAGCTGTTCCGCTGTACCTCGGGGGCTGTGCACACCCCAAGTGACCTTCTCCTGGCACAAAGACAAGGAACTCAGAACTCTGAGGTTCTAAGAACAGATGGCTCTCCAGATGCCTGGCCAGGGCCCAGGTCCAGCAAGCCCTTCTCCCCTGCGCAAGAGGACAAGAGAAGCAAAGGCTTAAACTCCAGATGCAGACTGCTGAGCAGCACATACTACCACCCAAGAGGATGACTGAGTTTACATTATAAAAACACAGTCTACCGTGCAGCACAACCCGCGCCCCTTCCCCAGTCCGCACGTTGGCACACGGGCCATGAATGCATCAGGGGGCCCAGCTAGCAAGCTCAGAAGGACCTAAAAACCAATCTCTTAATTTTAGGACCAGAAAATGTGCTACAATGTGATCTACCGTTCACCCAGTAGAACAGACCCCTGTACAGTTGAGGTCGATGACAGGACAGTGTTCTTAAATCCCATTTCTGTCACGGGTCTTGGGGTTAAGGATCACTCTAGTCTCTGCTCTCCATCTGCAGTATGGAAACAGTGAAATCTTCCCTGGGTCAGACAAGAAAGAACCAGGGCTCACCGGGGTTCATGGGAGTTGTCCAACAAGTAAGTGTTTTGCTCTTTCTTTTCTTAAGCAAATCCTTTCGAGGCAGCATTGGCTGCCCCATAGCTGCAGCTCCCTGAGATTTGACTGTCCTGCCTGGGAGAAAAGTCTGCTCAACACGAAGGGGTCTCTACTGACTTTAAAAGCACAAAGTGTTTTCAGCTGCTACCACAGAACGATTCTAAGTTTTACTGCTGAGCAAGAAAGAGTTCCTGTTCTTGAGTGCCCAGGTGCTTCTCTTACCCACCGTCTTCCCTGGCACTGCAGTCTGTTTCTTTGACAGGGTCATTTCCTGCCAGGTTTGTCTTCCCACTCTGTGTGCCCGACACTCCCGTGCCGAGGTGCAAAGGGTGATGCAGCGGTCCACGTGCTTCCTCTTTCCACAGGGACGCATCCAGACACCCAAATGCAGGACCGGAAGTCAGGTCTCCCCCATTGGACCCTCCATAATACAGGCCGAGCTGCTCACCTCACCCATCTAGAGGAAAGGCTGCAATCCCCGCTCAGCCCATGGAAAGAACCTCTCAGGTTTTAGGAAACATTAAGACTCTTGCTGCTCATCTAGAGCTGAGAACCGGAGTGAGAATCAAGGAGTCGTGACTCTTGAAAGTGAGCACCGGCCTTTGCCTTCTCACCTAGGATTACTCAGAAGGGCACAAATGGCTTTGCAGACAGCCCTCCCCAAATAACACAGAAAAGACAGGCTTCCGCTGTTCCTGCCTGGAGCTCCCCCTACGCAGCTGCACCTCCAGCCAGAGGCCCCCACCCGAAGTGGGGCTGAGTCCAGCATGTGCCTAAGGTCCCAGGCCAGGAGTTTGTCTTTGGCCTGGTGAATGAGGCAAGTAGCCACACTCAAAACCTCAGGTGGCCACCTGACTTCCATCTGCTTCACCCCACCCTTAACTCTTCCAAATAACTGGAGAAACAGAATATCTTTATCTGTACCAGGAAATAAAAGGGTTCCTGGCTGGGAAATTCCCCTACGGAAAAGAAATAACCAAGATAAACACTTCTATTGCCTTTGGCTCGAGTTGGTAAAGGAAGTCTTTGGGCACAAGAGCCAGGGCCAAGGCACTGGGGAGACAGCTCCACAGGCTCCTTCCTGCCCCTGTCCCTCTTCCTTATCTTTATGGATGCGCTTTACTGCTGGGGTTTACTACCCCTGCCTTTTTTTCTTCTTCTTCTTCTTCCAATTCACTCCAAAGTTGAAAGTTTTCCAGAGCCCTGGGCATGGAGACACTTCTCTCCTCCCTGCTCCTCCCCTCAGCTGTCTTGGGTTGAGACAGCTGCAGGGGGGCCCTGGGCTGTGTCACAGTGGTGACAAAATCCACATCAGCGGCCATCAGGTCCTCCATATTTACCTGCCAGCTCCACCAGGCTGGTTGCGAAGACCATGTGTTTAATTCCGATGTCATAACTGGGGCACTGGCTGATCTTGGCTAGAACCTGGCATCTCAAGATCTCAGTGCTCTTACCCAGGGGTGGTTGTGATTACACAACCTGTCTTGTCTCAGGGGAGGTTAAAAAGTTGAAACGAATATCATCGAAATGGGGCCTACAAACCACAAGAACCAGCGTCAAGTGTAAACATCCTGTCAGTGGGGTGCTGTGCAGTGTGGGTTGAAAATGTGGATTCTGGAGTCCGGCAGAAAAGGGGTTCAGAACCTTCCCCTAGCTCTCTCTGCTCACCCCCACACCAAACCCCTGGTGAAAGTACTTAACCTTCAAGCTTTCGTTTTTCTGCGAGGTAAAGTATAGATTAGAATGGGCATCTTACGGGGCTGATATCCACTTCAAATGAGATAACGTATATAAACTGTGTATGTGACATGGTGCCGGCCTGGCAAGGCAGTAATCAGTGATGGCAATGACCTTTGTCACTATATTTACAACCAGAGTAGTTATTAGACCTGTGGCTCTCCATTTACTTATCGGAACACACTACCAATATGACAGACTCAGACACGTACTGGGATGGGGTGTGCGAAATAGGGAGATGAGGCCCCTCCTTGGTTGTAACCAGTCACCCAGCAAGCCCGTGCCTGATGTTGGACGGTGTGCCTGGTACTGTCTCCTGGACAGACGCCGATTTCTTGCTGGTGTCCCTATCCCAAAGGAGCATTCGATTTAGGTGAGAAAACAAAATCTCCTTATAACTGTTGTGAAACAATAGCTGTGCGGGATGATGGGGCTCTGAGCAACCAGGAAAAGGACGATGGACCCATCCATGCCCTCCACAGGATTCGGGTCAGTTGCTGGAGACAGAAAGCCATTAGGTGCTACAGGAGCTCCCAGCTCAGCTGCTCTGAGAAGACAAAGGTCTTCATCTCCTGGTTATCGTCTTTCAGGGTCTCACCCACGAGGTCGGCCGCGGCAGCACAGGCGCCATCAGGAGCCGCCAGCCATGATGCTCCCCTTGCTTGTCTCGCTGTGGGCTGTCCTCCCAGGTACGTCGCCAGGTCCCCTCTCCCTGACAATACTGAAGTCAGATTCATTCCTAAGGATGTTCCCTTAAAAATGTGCACTCCTTTCGAAGAGAGTCAGACAAAAGCAATGCAGAAGGTCATGTGTGCAAGGGTCGCCTGGCAGTGGGCGTCGAGGGAGCAGGAGCGCAGTCCCTAATTTCAAGACCAGGGTTCCGGTCTTTTCTGGGGATGAAAAAGAAGTTGAGTTCGAGCTAAGCATCTTTATGAGTGACTAATGGATTTGGAGGATATCAGTTATCCTTTTTGTCTTTTAATATTTTTATCTGGCGGGCCGGGGAGTTAGCTCAGTGGTTCTGGCACCTGTCTTTCAAGCGCGAGGGCCCGGGTTCGATTCCCTGGCAACCACATACCATACTGGGTGTGGAGACCCACACCCAGCAGCAACCAGTATCACATACCACAGTGCCAGGTGTGGTGGCTCACGCCTGTAATCCCAGCACTCAGGAGGCAGAGGCAGGAGGATTGCTGTGATGTGAGTTGGAGGCTGAGCTCAGGGCCAGCCTGAACCACAAAGCGAGACCCCATCTCAAAAAACCTAATAAATAAATAAATAAATAAATAAATAAATAATATTTTTATCTGGAAAAAGCAGCTACAAAAGAACTAGCAGGTTGCAAATGCAAAAGCACAGATTTCTACAAAAGCGATGAATTTTTCAAAACACAAAGGATATCATGGTTGTCACTCATTATTCTTAAAAGACAATGAATTACAGTAAGAATCCAATAATGATTGATTGATCTTTTGACTCCTACAGCAGTTATCTGCCTGTAGAAGACTACAAGTAAATACAAAGCAAATGCGTGGTGGATAGAAAATTGCATCTCTGTGGGGTGGGCAGTCTGGCTCCTGCCAGGAGGATTCTCTTCTCCAGGTCTCAGGACGCCTCTGCCTCTTCTTTCCACAGTGGTCTCCACGGAAAGCCCCATATTTGGCCCTGAGAAGGTGAACGCTGTAGAAGGTGGCTCGGTGTCCATCAAGTGCTTCTACCCAGACTCCTCCGTCAACCGGCACACTCGGAAGTACTTGTGCCGTCAGGGACCCAGCGGCAGCTGTATGACCCTCGTCTCCACCGGAGGCTTCATCTCCAAGGACTATGTGGGCAGATCCAGCCTCACTGACCTCCCAAAAGAAGCCGCCTTTGTGGTGAACATTACCAGCCTCAGCACGAGTGACTCTGGGCACTACAAGTGTGGCCTGGGCATCAGCAAACGAGGCCTGAACTTTGATATCAGCCTGGAGGTCAGCAAGGGTAAGCATTGGGCTCCTCGGGCTTCTGGCGGAGTCAGGGAACCATCAGGTATGGTGGGGAGGGAGAGGCCTCGGAGGAAGAGCTGTGCACAGGAAGGCCAGCCTGGCTCAGAGTCAGAAGCTCCTTTCCCCAAGAGAAGTGGTGAGTGAACAATTCTAGCACTTTTGGGTAGGTAACAGTTTAGGGCTTTACTGGGGCCCTAGCTCAGGATGACTTTCTTATTAGAAGTGGGATTAGAGGTCTACAGCCTAAAGAGGTAGAAAAGGCACAGAAAGGTTTGTTGGAGTTCTTAAGTTCCTTCTTCAAATACACCCTTGAGATTATAGGCTTGTAGTGGCAGAAGTTCTTTGAAAATATATTTTTTAAAATGAGATCTTTTAAGCCAGGAATGGTGCTACACACTTGTAATCCCAGCACTCTGGGAAGCTGAGACAGGAGAATCACAAGTTTGATCCCAGCCTGGACAACTTAGCAACTTAGTAAGACCACATCTCAAAGTAAAAAATAAAGAAGGACTGGGATATAGCTCAGTGTGAGGCTCTGGGTCTGGTCCTCAGAGCTGCCGAAACAAAATGACAATCAAAATGGGACCCATTAGTCCATGAAAACCATCAGCATCAATTAGAGTCTTACTTCTTGACCAGAGACAGGATCTGGAAGAGACAGGACTGAGCAAGCCTGTTCCAACTGAAGAAAGGTAGAGAAGGAAGGCTCTTTCTGACAAGAGTTCAACCACAAAGGCCCATCCGATGGTCACAGGCCACTTAGGAACATCAAGGGAGCAATTTGGAGGAACTCTCCAAGATATGTCTTCCTCCTTTGGGATCAATGTTCCATTGTCTGTGCACAAACGAGCAGGTCATTCCGATGGTGACAGAGATTCATAACCCTGCAGACTCTTAAGCCAAGAGGCACTCAGAGTTCACTCTGTTTGTGTCCACATGGTTCTGATTAGTCACTCTCAGAACCACTAACTCACTATGTCAAAAGACAGCCCATTCGGTGAACTCTTGTAATTTTTAGAAACCTCTATTCCAGACACTGAGGCCCACCACCGTGTACTGACATTCACTCTGTTCGCTTCCATACATGTGAGTTAGCATTGTACTGATCACAGAGGGAGAGTCACATGTGAGAAAACAGGTCTCTGCCCTGCTGTCCAGACTGGAGGTAGTGAGTGACACAGATGTAAGAAGATGACACAGAGGGGAGAAGCAGAATAGCTTGAGGAAGACTTCTCTAAGGAATCAGAACCAGATGGACCTTGGGAGCTGGAGGGGAGCAAGGAGGGACTCCTGTCCTCTCACATGAGGGCCATGACGACACCTGTGTAACAAAAGTCAGTTTAGCAAGAGAGTGCATGACACACTCATGTATCTGAAATTTCATATGGACCAGAGCCTTCAGAACCACGTCCCAAGAGACAAAGGAAGCTGCCCCACAAACAGGAAGAACACAGCAGGACAGGAGGCGCGAGCCAATGGCAGCGACCCAGCAGGAAGCCATCGAGGGCTCCATTTAGACTCTTCTTAGCCACTGAGTTGTAGCGTTTCTTCGTCCCAAGTAGGAGGCAGGAGGTCTTGGGAATGAGTTCTTAGGGCACTCAACCTGGGTCAGAAGAGTCTTATGCCAGCTCTTGCAGGGAAAGAGGGACGCAGGTTCAAGTAACACTTTTAGATTTTATGGGTAGTTCTCGGGGTTAAGGGTCTAGCTTCTATGGCTCATCCTACGGAAGAATAATTCTAGTTTCTATGGCTCAGGGAGAAGAGGTAAGAAAGGAGGGCAGAACGTCAGAGAGAAGCTTTGTTTCTGAGGCTACTTTTTAGGCTTCACTTTTAGGGAACCATTTCTTGAGCACGAACACCTACCTTCCAACAGTGTCCCTGGGGGCAGTAGGGCACTCCAGGTTGCGGCCCCACCCTGTCCCTCAAAGGGAACAGCTGGGACTCTGATTTGACTAGAAGACAGAAATCACAGCTGCCCCGTCCTCTCACCCCACAGGTCCTGGGCTCTCAGAGGACACTGACGTCTACACTGAGGACATAGGCGGCACAGTGACCATCAAGTGCCCTTTCAGGAGTGAGAATCTTCAGACAAAGAAGTCCCTGTGCAAGAAGACAGAGCAGACCTGCGAGCTAGTCATCGACTCGAATAAGGCCACGGGTCCCAACTTTGCCAGCAGAGCAAGCTTAGTGATCCAAGGCACTGGCGAGCAAGTGTTCAGCGTCGTCATTAAGTATCTGAGAGTGAGCGATGCGGGGACATATGTGTGCCAGGCCGGGGAGGACCCAAGCAGCGACAAGAGGAACGCTGACCTGCAGGTGCTAGTGCCCAAGCCCGAGCTCGTTTATGGACAAATGCGGGGCTCGGTGACGCTTAACTGCGCTGTGGGCTCTGGGAAGGAGCTGGTGCCAAAGTTTCTGTGCCGGCTAAACAAGGACAAAGGCTGCGATGTGATCATCAACACCTTGGGGGAGAGGGACTCAGCCTATGACGGCAGGGTCCTGATCATCTCCAAGGACACACCAGAAGGCCACTTCAGTGTGCTGCTCACGGACCTGAGGCCAGAGGACGCTGGGGACTACCTGTGCGGGGCCCACTCGGACGGAGTACCCCAGGAAGGCTGGCCGATGCAGGCCGTGCAGCTCTTCGTCAACCAGGGTGAGCCTTGGAGGCAGGAGAGGAGGGTGGGGCAGGCTGGCCGAGGGGTGGTCAGCTTAGCTCCCTGCAGCTGTGCCCGTAAGTCACCCATCAGGGCTTCCGGGGAGCCCTGACCCAGAGCCCATGTGGGCAGAGGCCGGCCTCTGCCTTGTGCTAGGTCTGGCCTGCTCTTCTCCATTGTCATGGCCTCTGACAGCCATCCTCAGTTTAAAGGAGCCAGAGCTCCGAGGCCGGACCTGTCGCCTGTGTGGGATTCTGTCCCTGCCCTGGAGCCCTGAGTCCTGGGCGAGGTGGATGCTCCATACCTCACACCCAGATCAGTCTCAGCCCCCCAGGAAGGTGGTGCCAGCTTTCCACTCCCACATCTCCCGGGCTTCCTCGGTACTTAGCATGACCCGGCCTAGGGAGGTTCCAAGAAGCGTCGACACAGCAGGACAACACGGTGCCCTCATGAGAAGCAGCGGACAGTGCTTGCCGTTCACAGCACCTGTCCTCGCAGCAGTTTCTCAGGCGTCTGCGAGTTCCAAAGTCCTGCTCTCCACCGTGGTGCCCTGGGCCTGGTGCTGGCGCTGGGACTGTGGCTGTGTGGGTGGCCACATCCTTCCACTTCTCGGATCTTGGCCACATCCTGCCCCGTGTTCAGCCTCACAGGCTCTATCTGGGTCTCAGCATTAGCTGCTTGGAGAACAGCCATCTTTCTTTTTGAGATGCTTCTCAGGATCTCTGATTATTAAAACTGTCTGTATGTCCCCTTGAAATGTATTTTCTTTTTCTTTTTCTTTTTTTTTTTTAAGGTTTTTTTGAGACAGGGTCTCGCTTTGTGGTTCAGGCTGGCACTCAGCTCAGCCTCAAACTCACATCACGGCAATCCTCCTGCCTCTGCCTCCCGAGTGCTGGGATTACAGGTGTGAGCCACCACGCCCGGCACTGTGGTATGTGGTGCTGATTGCTGCTGGGGTGAGTCTCCACACCCAGTATTGTTATGTGGTTACCGGGGATTGAACCTGGGTCCTTGCGCTTGCAAGACAGGCGCCGGAACCACTGAGCTATATCCCCGGCCCGAAATGTATTTTCTTAACATATAAATGATCCATTAGGACATCTTTGTAGGATAAGCTAACACACACACACACACACACACACACACACACACACACACACACACGTATGTGTGTGTGCTTTATAAGAAGCCAAAGGAAAGGGCTGATTTTTCCCCTAAATTTGCTCCATTCTCTGCTTCGTACAAGATAGAAAAAGAGGAGGAGATCTGTGCACCTGGGGCACTGAGTCTGGCCTGTGTGGCTGGGGACGAGCAGGGGTCGCCGTCTCCTCTACGCTTCACCTTCCGCCCTGGCGGAGACCACAGGGGAAGCCGCTCGGCCCTGCTGTGCGCTCCTTTCACCGCACATCTGTCTGTCTTCCAGAGACCATCATTCCCGCCACCCGCACTGTGGTGAAGGGTGTGACCGGAGGCTCCGTGGCTGTGACCTGTCCCTACAACCCCAAGGAGAGCGACAGCATCAAGTACTTGTGCCGCTGGGAAGGGGAGAAAGGCGGCCACTGCCGGCTGCTGGTGGACAGCAAGCATGGGGTGGTAGAGGACGAGTACGAGGGCAGGCTGGCCTTCTTCGAGGAGCCGGGCAATGGCTCCTACACGGTCATCTTCAACCAGCTCACTGCGCAGGACGCCGGCTTCTACTGGTGTGTCACCAACGGTGACACTCGCTGGAGGACCACCGTGGAGGTCCAGGTTGTTGAGGGTAAGAGCTGAGTGGGGCAACAGGGAAAGGAAGAAGCCCCAAGCCCCTCCCAGCAGCAGCTCCGCCCCAGCCACTCCTCCCCCACCTTGCTACATCCATGCTGAGCAACAGGTGGGGACAGTCTCCAGGAGGCAGCCCAGCCTGCCCAGAGGTCATAGTTCATGCCCGTGAGGAGCCCCTCCTGCTCCTGCAGTTGCTGCACGTAGCACCTGCTAATACAAGGAACAGGCCTCCCTTACACGGGCTGGGATTCCGCTGAAGCGGAGTGCTGGAGAGGGCTCTGGGATGAGGCTGGAACAGGAGGCGAGAGGAAAGCAGGCTGCAGCCACCCAGCCAGGAGCTCTGGCCTCCGAGAGCCGCCGGCTGTTAGGCCTCAGCACAGCATTCCCGACGACCCACACTCAGCCCAGTGCTCTGTTTACGATGCCGCCCAAAGGGGAAACACATGCAGTGGTTACAGCACAGGCACTTTGTGCAGCGTCTCTGAGTGCCACCTCTTGGCCCATGTGACCTGTTTCTTCCCCCTCCCCCCCGCAGGAAACTCAAGCCTCATTATACGGAAGGATGCAATTCCCGGGGACGACCAGACCCTCAAGCTCAGCTGCTGCTTCCCATGCAAATACTACTCCTACAAGAAATACTGGTGCAAGTGGAGCAGCCAGAGCTGCCAGGCCCTGCCTGGCCAAGATGAAGGCTCCAGCCAGGCCTCTGGGAGCTGCAGCCAGGACTGCCGGCTCTTCTCCGTGACCCTGCCGCTGCCAGTTTCGGGAAATGATGAGGGCTGGTACTGGTGCGTCACGAAGCAGGGCCAGACTTTTGGAGAGACTGCGGCTGTCTATGTGGGGGCAGAGAAGACAAGAGAAGGTGAGTCTCTCATCCCACCCCCCTTGGCACCCCTCAAAGGCCTTGGCATGACAACATCTCATTTGGGGTGGTCCCTAGGCTAGGATGTAAGAATCTGGGGCAAGGAAATGAAGGTGTCCCTCATAAGCGCAAACCAAGGAAAACTGGTGTGCTTGCTAATTAACCGCACCACAAAAACAAGTCCTGTGGTGGACCCTAGAACTCTGCTTTAGTGTGTAGAATCCAGAGTCACCATTCTATGCAACACATTCATCCCCCGCAAAAACCTGTCCTCAGATGAGGACCGGATACTTATTCACAGGCTGGTCCAAAGGTCAAGGCATGGGGCTGCGCAGTGGCTCAGGGATGCAGCATGTGTCGGGCATGTGTGAAGCCCTCGGTTCGATCCCCCCAGCATGAAAAACAAAAAAACAGGCAACCTCAGTTTGCATTTCCAGTCTCTCTTTTAAATGCCACAGGAAGTCACTTAAGTTGTTTTTTTAAATTTAAATCCTTATTGGTACAGTATGAATATACATCATCATCGCATTCAACATTGAGAGTCTGTACCAGAATATGACATAACTTGATTCTCATTTTTCCCCTTTCCCCCGCACTGCAACCCCCACCCTCTATGTACATAACCTTTGTTTCCTTTTTTCTTTATTATTATCACATTCAATTTCCCCTTGTTATTTACCCCTAAACTCTCTTCCCTTTTAAATATTTTCTATTTCACAATATCAACTACATATACTGCAACTCATTTACAAGTTCATTTTCTCATACCAGAGAAGAGATATGATATTTACACATCTGTGACCTGTTTATTTCGCTTATGAGGATGTCCTCAAGGTACATCCATTTGAGTATGAATGACTCAATCTTATCATTTTAAATGGCAGAGTAATATACACAAAGGACTTAAAAGATTCATATCACAGAAACATATGTGCACCCATGTTTATAGCAGCTCAGTTTGTGATTGCTAAATCTTGGAAACAACTTAGGTTTTTTTTTAGTCCCCCTAGTCTGAACTGCGAGCAAGTCCAGAGGTTTGGTTTGCCGAGGGATCTTTGCCAACCTACCAATAGGCGGCAGCACTGGCCTGCTTGGCCTTCGGCACAGCAGGCCTGGGGTAGGGTTTCCAACTCTCCTCCCAAGGGTCTGGCCAGCTCTATTCACAGCTGGATCCATGCACCCAGGCTCGTTGTGGAGGTAAACTGATAGCCTTGGGGCTCACCTATCTGTGACAAGCCAGAGAAAGCCACGGCTCCTGTCTCCAGTGCCACCCCAACAGCCTTGACCTTCACCCCAGCCAGTGATGCTGATGAAGTCTCACTGCTCAGCTCTCCCCTTCCAGGAGTAAGAATTCAGAGTAAAACCCCAACCCACCCCTGCTCTTCTCTGCTCCAGAGTCCAGTCTCCCCAAAGCCAACCCAGCAGCTGTGAACAGTGCTCCTGAGCAGGTAGAGCCGGAGCCCCAAGGTGGGGAGCTGGAAAACAAGGCTGTTCTGCACCCCAGCATCTTTGTGGAAGAGAAAGTGGTGGAGGATTCAGGAAACCAAGGCGGTGGGAACAGAGCAGCAGTAGACGCCGAAGATTCAGGAAACCAAGGCGGTGGGAACAGAGCAGCAGTAGACGCCGAAGATTCAGGAAACCAAGGCGGTGGGAACAGAGCAGCGGTAGACGCCAAAGATTCAGGAAACCAAGGCGGTGGGAACAGAGCAGCCGTAGATGCCATAGATGCCAGCAGGTGAGGAGAGACCCAGGGCTCCTCCCTCGGAGGCCACCTCCAGGCCGAGGTGCTAAGTCCAGAGAGCAGGGCCTGCCCGTGTCTAAGTGGGGAGCCATCACCGCCTCTGCTTGTGTGTCAGGGTCCCTGACGGTCCTCCCACCATGGGTGGGGCAGCCGCAGGTGGAACTGTGGTGCACACACCCGTCTTTGCCCTGCTGGGCCCGGAAAGACCTCTTGGAGCAGAGCAGAGCTCTGTCAGGAAGATGGGGGACAAGCTGGGAGGGCCAGGGGCCAGAGTGACCTGGAGCCCCAAGGCCTTCCCTGTGATGGACTAAGATAACCCTTCTTTCAGCTCGGAGGGACAAAGTACGAGTTCCAGAGTCCTGCTCTCTACCCTGGTGCCCATAGGCCTGGTGCTGGCACTGGGGACTGTGGCTGTGTGGGTGGCCAGAGCCCGGCACCGGAAGAATGTGGGTGAGTCCTCAAAAGCACCCCACTCACCCCAGCCCCGAGTCTCTGCCCACACAGATGCCCAAAGAGGAGGACGCCATGGGGGCTCACAGAGGACTGAGGAAGCAGAGCTTGAGGCGTGGGGGCTGGGAGACACACACCGTGTGCCCCCAAATTAAGTACTGCTGCCTGAGTGCCGTTCACGGCACCATGCACTGTACTTCTCCATTCAGGCTTGGGTCAGACTCAGCCTTGGCCACAAGAGGCCCCCAGCCCTGGCCGTCCTGCAGGCTGCCGGGGACCTGCTCAGAGAGGTCCCCTCTGTCCAGCCCCATCCCCACACCAATCCTTCTCCCCTCAGACCGCCTATCGATTAGAAGCTACCGGACAGACATCAGCATGTCAGACTTCGAGAACTCCAGAGATTTTGGTGGCAATGACAACATGGGAGCCTCCCCGGTGACTCATGAGACAGTGCTCGAAGAGAACGTTGGTATGTCCAGTGCCCGGGCAATGAGGACCTGCTGTGACCCTGTACCTAGTGTGAGGACAGGTGGGTGAGAAGTAACCACTCTCTCTGCAGAGGTCATGGCCAACCCTGAGAGCACCATGGACACCGAGGAGCCCAAGAAGACAAAAAGGGTAAGGGAGGAGGACGGAGGCCCAACTGGGACAGAATTGGACGAGAGGGACTTCAGTTAGACACGGGACAAAATCCCGCTGGGGCCGACCTCAGAGCAGGGAAGATGGCAGAAACACACCTTGGAGGTCTTTCTGAGGCAGGCATGTACCTTTCTGGTTGTGGAATGTTGATGTGGTGAAGGCTGAGACAGGAAGGGAGCTGGCTTGGGGAATGGAGGGAAACCAGGAGCTGGCAAAGGTGCAGTCAGAGGTGGGAGCATCTCACACCAACACTGGGGTCTGGTGGATGCTCCTTCGGGGCTGTGAGACACAGACTTCCCAGGGCTGGTCTCCCTCCCTCGAGCACTCGGCTGGACACAGAAGACATCTGCTCTTGGTGGGCAGCTTGACAGTCCCTGGAAACCCCTCCCACTCCAGCCAGGTGCTGGTGCCTGAATCCACAGAGGCAGCACCTGCCTCTACGCTCCATGCAGCCCTCCCCTCCCCCTGGAAGGACGCCATCTCGCCTCTGACCCTGCGGCATGGAGGCTTTTGGTCATCTCTGCTCTCCTCACAGCCTCTGGGCATGATCAGAAGATGAAGTTGGTCCTGGACTCAGGGCTTCCACCAGCCTGAGGGTGCTGGAAGTGACATGTCCAAGCTGGTGGAAAAAGAAACCATAGCCTCTTTGGCTGGTGGAACCTAGGCCACCTCGCACAGGGACTGTGTGGCCCCACTTCCGGGGACAGGCCCAGGCTCGGAGGTGGTTCTGCCCCATGTGTCAGAAGGAGGTAGTGAGACAGAGGGAAGTATTTTTAGAGGCTGCAACTTTCCATTTCTCACAATTCGTCCTCTTGGTGAGCACAAGAGCCGGAGTGAGGCCATGGGTCACACAGGCTTGCTCTGCTCTGGCCAAGACAGCAAATCCAGGGTACAGAGTTGTCCCCTCCTCCCACCCGCCACTCACGGACATCTCTGCTGTTGTCTCTCAGTCGTCTAAGGAGGAAGCTGACATGGCCTACTCGGCCTTCCTGCTCCAGTCCAACAACATTGCTGCCCAGGCCCAGGACGGCCCCAAGGATGCCTAAGCAGCGCCAGCCGCCTGTCACTCGCCCATGACAATCACCTTCGGAATCATGTTGATCTCTGGCCCCCGCTCCAGGAGCCTCACCACCTGCATTTACCCACCTGGGCTCCCCGTCCTCAGAGCAGCACTATTCCACCTTCCCCGCCCCTGACACCGCAGCCTGAGCTAACTGCCCCATTACGGTGCAGAAGCAGCTGTGAGCCGGAGCTGTCCCAGACCCCGACCCAGGAGACAACCTCCCCTTCCTGTCACTTGCATGGATCCAGGATGCAGGACCAATCGGATGCAGTGGGAAGACAGGCAGTGGACAGGAAGAAGAGGTGGCTAACCAAGCCCAGGAGGAGCCGATTTCCCAGGGATTAAAGATTAAGTCTTTTTCCCTCTCAGTCTGGTACTTCACCCAGTATTCATATGTGGGAACTTGCTAACAAATCAGAGACATTACTTAATAATTAAAGACTGTGATTGCCACCAAGAGGCTCAGGCTCATTTATCCCCCCAACCTGCGGTTTCCCTGACAACCCTTGCAGAGTGCTTGGCTTTGGACCCATTTTTAGGTACCTCATGCCATGCATCTAAACCAACAGACCCCCCTCACCCCCAAGGCTGAGCTGGAGGGGACTAGGAAGGGGCTACAAGAGGAGCCAAGCTCATCAATAAAAGAATTTTTTGTGTCTACTCCAATGGTCGAGACCTTAATACGTTCTGTATTATAGAACATCATTAAGACTTTAGTGGGATAAACTGAAGGCAAGTAGAACCACGTTAGTGCTGAAAGAAAAATCTTGGTAAACTATCCGTGGGATACTAAACTGAGTCTCACATGCTCTCCAAGATCAAGTGGCTGCTAATCAAAACCACAGAAGGTAGGTGAATGATGACGTATGATGCATGCAGTCAATCCAGGGTCTTTTGAGGGTGCTATGAGTAGAGAAAGACCCCTGGCCTGCTGAGATTGGCCCTGGGTCTTGGCACTAAGCCACATGGGATGCTCTAAGGAAGATCCAAGTTGTCTGCTGGCCGCTTGCCCCTCCCTCACTTGCCTCTCCCCCAGGGCCTGGGTGGTGGGAAATCCTGTCCAGAGAAGTGCTCTGCGTTGCATCCTCCCTCAAGTGAGCTCTGCCTTCTACTCCGACCTTGAGCAAAGGCCTGGGAGGTGGGGCGCTCCTCAAGCCTGCTTTTGCTAGCACTAAAACTTCTGTCTGTCTCTACCAGCAGCAGTGTGCTGTTCCCGTTCCCAGGCTGCGGCCTGGCTCAGAGCCTCGGGCAGGAGCGACAGCCATCAGGAAAGTCCACCCCTCTTCTCTCAGTGGGACAGGATTCAGATTTTCCCAAAGTGACAGGAAGCTGTCCTGGGAGAGCTAAATTTTAAGGACCTTTGGAACCTGCACCCCGGGGACTTGCACTCACTAAGGCCAGGGACCTGCAAGCCTCTCACAAGCTCCTGTGGAGGACAACTGTACCCTCATCAGCTGCAGGGTGTAGGCTCGGCCCCCTCACCGCTCCGCGTGTTTCCCATCAGCTCCTCCAGTCTGGCCCCCACAGGGAGGGAGCTATGAAGTCCCCTGTCAGGTGTGGGCCCTGGGAGGAGGAACCCTGCATCTTGTGAGTAGGACGGAGTCAAGTTCACACGGGGAAAAAGAAAGAGAAGGGAAGGAGGACTCTACACCGCATGATTTACCCAGGGCACAGTCCCTGCTGGGGCAGCGCCTGGAGGCAGACTGGGCCGCCAGGCCCTCCCGGTCACCCTGGTGCACTCGCACCCTTGTTCTCTCCGGGCTGAAGGCTGTTCCTGGGGTTCGGTTTCTCTCCTGTCCACGCTCACCCGGGCAGCACTGCCTGGCTGGCCCAGCCTTGGCGCGGCCCACGTGTGCCTGATCGTCACACACTTGTGCACACACCACAAAGCACACACTGCAGACTCGCGTGCTCATAGCCACACGCTGTACTACACACCCCATGGTCACGGACCACACGATCCACACCACACACCGCATACACCCACGCCGACCCGTGCCCTCCTTCCACAGTCAAGCCCCACAGGTCCACTCATCCGCGCTCTCTCCACCCCCTTGGGCCCGCAGGGCCATCTCATCCTGCAGCAGGCAGCTGGCAGAGGCCAGCTCTGGAGCAGCGCAGAAGCCTGGGGGCAGAAGCCCGCTGAGGCCTCCACCGGGGCCCTGACCAGCCTGAGCTGGCCTCTGATGCCAGGCCATCCTCGGGTTAGGGGCATCGCGCAGGCGCAGATCTGCCGGGGAGGGCGTGGCAGGCCGACGCCCACCGCTTCCTGTGCACCTGCTCCACCCACGTGACTTGCACTGCGGAAGTTGCTCTGGGTTTTGGAGAACAGGAGACAATCTGTGTGTGGGGGCAAGGGGAGCGGGGCCACTGAGGAGCCTGGAAAGCGCTGGCGGCCACCCCGCTGGAACGGTGTGGGAATGGCCACCTCTGGGCCCTGAGACCAGTGTCTATATGACACAGTCGGGCAGGAAGCCCGTTGAGGAGGAAGAGCCCCGCACGTGTCAGTTAGCTTCACCTGGTAAAACAACACAGGGACCGCCCCAGTTTTATCAGTGGGAAAATTTCGGCCCAAGAAAGCAAGAAAAGACAAGGCCTTGGGCCTTCTGACCCGAATCAGGTCATTCCACGATGCCTCCCCACCTCCTCCTCCTCCATCAAGCCCTCACCCTTGGACCCGCAGGGTCCTCAGGCTGGCATTGCCTGGCTGCTGTGAGTTCAAGCCTGGGCCGACTCTGCTCCTGGCGTCGCCCTGGACCTCTGGACAATGCCAGAGGCCACCACCACGCTGTGGACGGGGGAGCAGGCAGGAGACCTCAGGAACGATGCTTGGCAGGAGGGGAGGCCAGCGTCCTCCAGACCTGCCTTCATTTAACTCCTACATAAAGGAACCAACGTCCAGAGCAAAGCAGTGAATTGTCCGTCTGACACACCTCCACACAAAAGGGGCTCCCAAATGTTTGTCAAATGATCAATGGAAACTGATCAGAACTATGAGCAGCCAGCATCTCCTGACTCGAGGTCCGAGCTCCATCCTCCATGGAATGCAGTGAACTGGTGAGGAGGTCCTGCTCACGGACAAGAAGTCAGTGAGGACAGCTCAGCGGGCCAGGGAAGGCGATTCCAGGCTGGGGGTGGGCTGGAGCCTGGAACCCTATGACCCGTTCTTGTGCAGCACAGTGTGTTTTCTCAGCTGACTTCCCCTGTGGTTGGCTGGTGTTTTCTTTTTTAGACTAAGACGAGTTAGCAAACAACTCGAGTTATCATTTCCTCATTTTGAACCCTCAAGAGTGCCAGCATCTCTTTCAAGGTCCTGGTTGTGCAGGCTCCGCGCGAGCCCTGGGTCTCTGCGCCTGTCAGCGGCTCCTGGATGGGATCTGGCTCTGGAAGGAGAGAAACATGGACCTCTGGCTTCGGTTGCTTTACTTCCTGCCAGGTAGGTGCCCGGGGGAGGCACCTCCGACTTCCTAGAGGTGTCTGCAGGCAGTCAGCTGACAAGTACCTCCAGTGTTTATGTTTCAGGGCAGATTTAGCTGGAAACTAGTTCCTACAGCAGGATGAGGATGGAGGCCCCACTCCCTGCTAGGACTTCGCTTTCTGTGAAGGCGGGTATCACTTCCGAGCACTGCCCTCCATTAACACGGGAACTTGGAGCTGTTCTTCCTTCTTCTCTCTGCGCTCCTTCCCTCAGCTCTTCTCCACTCTTAAATTTCCAACTTTCAACTCCAAATGAAGATTTTTTAATCCATTCAACATCTCTAGTCTGTTTCCTGAGTCCCGTCCACACCCACACCTTCCATCTCGGTATCACAGCGAGCTCGGAAGCGCAGGTACCTCCTGCTTTACCTCCCTGCCAGTCCAGCCTCACGGGCACCTTGAATGTCTGCCACAAGTGCCAGCGTGACTTTTACCATCCCTCCTCTTTATCTCCACAACGACCTTGGTCCAAACAGTGGCCGGTCTGCGGAGCTGCTGGATCCACATTTACCGGGATGAGAGCAGTGGCAGCTCCCTCTGCCGGGGTGGAAGCGGCCCAGGACTGCGTCCCCCTCACCGACCCACTGGGAACTCAGCCCATATCCGGTTCCAGACAGTCTCCTGTGACTTGACACACCTCGTGAGATTGCCCCTTCTCAAACCATAAGGGCCCAGTGCCTCCTGCGTTGAACAGACACTGCGCCGTGCACTCTGAGCCCCCACAGGCCCTGCTCCTCCTCCAGGCAAACAGGACTCCTCCTGGAGCACGAACACCCACACACAAACACACGCACGCACACGCACACGCACACGCTCCTGCTGCCTGGCCCCAAGTGTTCTTGCTGCCAGAAAATCTTCCCACCCACTTTCATCCTCAAGGTCTGTCTCAGACTCCACAGCCTTCCTGTAGATTTTCCCGATTTTCTGAGTTTTGTCACCAATCCCCTAGAAAAGGTGGCCTAGAGTACATTTATCTTATTTGGTTTATTAAATGAAACGATCCTTCAGGTCAAAAAGGTTTATCACATTTGATTCCTTGGAGATGTCGTCAATATGGAAGAAACTCAAATGTCTGTCAGTTGAAGATGGAAAAACCCCAAGGCGTAGATTTGTACCACGGCGTCAGGAGCTCCGAGAGGTCGCGGGACACAGGTGTGCCCACAGGTGGTCAGCTAAACCCAAGTCTGAGGAGGAAGAGTTTGGGGGAAGTGGGAGAGGCCCAGATGGAGGGGACTAACACCTTGGCACGCTGTGCTCAGGCCACTCTTCTCACTGGGCCGCAGAGGTCCCCTGCGTGGGCCCGGCCTTCCCGTGCCCAGCCCGACACGGAGAGGAACAGACTGGCCCAGGGTGCCCACCCCCACATCCCTTTTCTAAAACTGGAATTCCCTCAGCAAACGACTTCGGCCCCCGTGACGGAGTGACCCCTATGGAAGTGGCTCTTGGGGAGGACGCTGCACCCACGGGCTGGTGTGTCCCGGGCTGGTGTGTCCCGTCTGTGCACCAGGGCTTGGCACGGGCAGGCGCGGGGATGAAGAGGGGAGAGGAGCCAGAGGCTGGGCGGCAAACTCCAGCCTGATTCCCCAGGTGCAGCCCCACTGTAAAATGGAGACTTGAGGGTGGTGTGAGCTTGTCAGGTGGGGAATGTAAAATGCTCATCTAGCAGTTGCTAGTTTTATAACCTTACAGATTTGTATACACGTGGTATCTGAGCTCCCACAGGCGGCCCAGATGCCCGGTGTGCGGCCACACTGACGGCCACTCGCTGGGCTGTAGGATGGGTTCTCCCCGAGGCGGGGCAGAGCCGCCGGGGCTTGGGCTGTCCGGGCCTTTCACCTTAACTCTTCACAGTGACCGTGCACACCTGGTGTCGCGATCCAACACACGCGTGTGCACACGCATACACCTACCTGCAATTTCCTCTTGACTCACTGGTGCGAGCATAAGTGTTTTAAGAGTCTCTTGGGGGTCTTTTTTCTCCTTTTTTCCTACCTTTCGGTACTGTGCCTTGCACTCGCTGGGCAGGCACTGCGTCCCCAGCCCTCGCAGGGCGAGGTTCGAGTGGGACAGATGACAGCACGGGTTACTGAGACAAGAAGTGTGTGAGAGGACAGGTTTGGAAAGAGCAGCCATTGCACACGGCGACCTCGCCATCGCCTTAGACATTGAGGTGGAGGAGTCCACGTCGACATGTCAGAGTCCACAGCTCAGACTTGAAGACCAGGCTGGAGATGAATAAATATGTAGTGCCATCTGTGTGGGGTCACTGAAGTAAATGAGCTGGCATGGGGAGAGAGGGCAGAGAGAGAACAGACTGAGCAAGTGGGCGCCACAGCAGCACTGAGAGGTGGGCAGAGGAGAAGGGAGAGGAGGCTGAATGCAGCGGCCGCGGTGAAAGGCGGTCTGGGGTTGGAAGGGTTTGTGTGGAGCCGGGTTGCCGGAGGTGGAAGGGGGAAGCCAAGGGGGCTGGCGCTCGTGCCTCTCAGGTCTGGAAAATCCTGCACCCCCTCTGATAAACACAGACATGCAGCCAGCTCGCCCCCACGTCCTGCTTCTGGCTGAGCAGGGCCTGGAGGTCACTGGCCGCCAGACGCAGCCTGCCGGTCCTAGGACAGCCACCCCAAGGCTCTGCGCCCTTCCTCACCACGGTTGATGAGCTGGTTTTCAGGAGTTGGGGGGTGGACACACCCCTACCCCTGCTTGCACTTGGAAGCAGGAAATCCTCTGCTGGATTTCCTCCTCCAGAGTGTGGACGGGGCAAAGGGGAGGGAGGGGAGGCCCAGAAAGGAGCTCCTGGAGTGTGCTGTGACCCAAGGGCTCTGTGTCCTGTGGTTAGCTGGCCCGCCAGGAAACAATGAAGCCCTGGAAATCCTCTCACGAGTGTCTTCGTGCTGTCTCTGCGTCTTGGATCTATGCAGATCATTCCCAGAAATTTTTATCAAATAACAGCAGTCTGGTGAGTCCCAGTCCACATTACTCAGGGGCTCTGGCTGTTCCTCAGTGTCAAAACGGCCACGAGAGAAAGAGGCTTTGAACTGATTCAGGACCCGGAGGCAGAGACGACAGCTCAGCTAAAGACGCGTCAGAGGACTTTGCAACTCCTTCAGCAATGAGGGGAATGCATGTGTTCAAGAGAGGAGTATTTTGAGGGGGCTTACAGGTCTTTTACTATAATACATTTAAAAATTTTTTTAAATATTCACCATATGTTTCAACTGTGACATGTACATCCCACTATGTATTGAGTGACTACTGAAAGCAGTATCTTTGCCTCCCCTGCACTAAAAATCTAGCACCCATTTAGAGATCGACACGCCCTGCTTAGTAGCCTTTCTAAAGATTGGCATTAAGCAGGTTGGCTCCTTAGGAAACCCGCCACCTTCCCTATGGAGTTGCAGAAATACAGGGGACGCAGGGGCGTTTGCAGGTCCCCGGCCTGGCCTAGACAGCAGCCAGAGAGCGGCTCAGGCAGAGCCAGGCCCGCTGAGTCCTCTGAGCTCCCCCGTGACGTTCAGTACACCACACCATTTTAGAATTCTGAACCTCTTCTCTGGTATGAAGATCTGCTGTTCTAAGTCTACAGTGAGGGTCAGCGTAGTAGGAATCTGACGCGATTGCTCTCTCCTGGGCCCTAGTCACTGTTGTCTCCGACCAACCCGAGCTCAGCGTAAACGGCTCTGGTGGCTTTGTCCCTCGTGTGGGCCATGAGGGTCCGGTGTCACCAGTGCCCAGCTGGGTCACACTGACCACAAGAGACTGCGCAGGTGGCAGCCCCCACCTCTGCTCCGTCCCGCCCCAGATTCACCCGGGTTAGCTTCATTCAAAACATGCTCAGCTTTCCACACAGGTGTGGCCGTCGGGGTTCACAGGGTGGTTCCCCACCCTGTCTGGTCTGCTGTGCTTGGGACTGTGAAGAGATCATTCTCGGTGGCGCACCCCAGTGGTGAGGCCGCCTCGTGGCTGTTCACAGAGGGTTTCAAGGAGCGCTGGGCTTTGGGAGCGCTTCATTGTTTCCTGGCGGGCCAGCTGAGCACAGGACACAGTGCCTCTGGGTCACAGCACCCTCCAGGGGCTCCTCTCTGGCTCCTTTCCTCCCTCCCCCTTGCCCCGTCCACACTCTTCCATCCACCTCAATGTCCTGATCTGAGCCCTCTACTCTGCTGGACTCTCACGTGACCGCTTCGAGCTGTTCTGAACGCATGCTCCGTGTACACGTCTCCGTGGACCCTGAAGACCTCCGTCTGACTGCCGGCAGCCTGCTCTGTCTCACACCCTTGCCTTTAGGAGGATGTTCTCACTCTCTGGGAGACTCCCTTCTGCTCCACCGGCCCTCCAGCTTCACCCAGTGTGCACGCACACACACACAAGCACTGCACCCTATGTAGTCTTCCTAGAAATGGGCCTCTAGCTGTGGGGACCGACTCACCGACATCACCAAGTCCCGTCCTTCCTGCAGCTGGTTGAACTGCACTCAGCCTTCCTGCTGTCACCCGAAGCATGAGCTTTGAATGCCAGGGGCGGGTGGCCCCGCGTGTGATCCTCGCCATACCTGTGCAGAGCGTTCGCACCCTCGCGCTTCCTTGCTTTCCCTCCGCAGAGTTCACTGCCTCCGCCTCGGCGTCCCCAGTCCTTCGGACCCCAGCTGGGACACACTCCCCCTAAGATCCCATCCCCCGCCACCACCACAGGACTGCTGGAGTCCCTTCCTGTTTCTGCAAGGTCCCCTGCACTCTGTCTGTGGAGATTCATCACTCCCCGCGCCATGTTGGCTGGCTGTTGATATCATTCACTGCGTGATTCTTTCTGTGATGACAAGAAAGGCATTCTAGGAATACTTGCTGAGTGACTTATCCTGAGGACCGTGGGGTGACAGTGGGCTGGACGGGCCTGAGGAGGCTGGGGACAGCCTCACAGAGGGGTCACCAGGAGTCACGTGCTGCTCCTTGGAAAGGGAGCTCTGGTTATGTCCTCTGGGGGCTGGTGTCCGCTTGTCTGGTGGTGAGGCTGGAGGTGAGGGCCAGTTAAGGCTGAGGCAGAGTGCTGGGCGTGGGCACAGAGCTGGCCTGAGAGGTGAACGGGGCTGGGCGTGGGAAGACGCGCAGGATGAGAACAGGAATCGCTACAGGGTGAGGCTGAGGGCTGGCAGAACCTGGGCCCACGGTAAGGAGGGGGCTTCCCCTGCACCAACCCTCTCTCCACAGTGTCCGGGGCTCTGAAGATCCTCCCGGAAATGAACCTGGAGGGAGTCCTAGGTGGATCGGTGATCTTCGAGTGCCCGATTTTTGGAGAGATCCAAGTGCGGATGTACCTGTGCCGACAGGTAGCTAACCCTGAGATGTGCACCACTGTGGTGTCCAACAACTTCATCAAGGAGGAGTACAGGAATCGAGTCACTCTGACGCTGTGGCCAGCCAGGAAGCTGTTCCTCGTGGAGATAATGGAGCTGACCGAGAGCGATGGCGGCGTCTATGCGTGTGGGCTGGGCGTGAACACAGACCGAGGCAAGACCCAGAGATTCACCCTGAGTGTCCACCACGGTAGGTCCCCCACCGCTCAGGCTGCCCAGGAAGCATTTCAGTCGGGAGTAATAACCACCAGGTGCTCCTGGGGTGTTAGCTGGTCCAGTAACAATGGGCGGTTTTCTGATGTAGCCAATGAGATGGGTAGCTGATGGACCAGCCCATCCTGTCTCGGGGTGAGGGCAGACGGCGGTATGAGCATGAGGAGAGGCTCCAAGGCCTCACCTGGGAGCGAGTGACATTGTTGTCCTATGTGATCGTGTCACGAGAAACGCCAGAGATGAGTAGACGCGGAAGACATTGAGTGATCAAGACGCATTTGTAGCCCAGCTCTGTCACTGGGCGTTCTGGGCCTGTGCTCCTCCACCCCACCCCCACCCCCCCACCCCCGCCTCCTCTTCCCCGGCGGCCGCCCACTCACGAGCTGCGCTGAGCCAGCAGCCTGGCAGCTCGGCAGGAGGGTGCTTCCCCAGGGAGCCGCTCGCTCGGTTCCTCTCAGCCTATCCTCCCTCGTCCCACGTTGCCAGGCACCCAGTGGGGTCTCCCTCATTCACCCCCACATCCTTTCCCAGACCTCAGACTCCCCCAGCAAGCTCCGACGTACTTCTTTCCCTTGCTTCTGGTAGAATATGAGCCATTCTGGGAGGAAGAGCCTATGCCCGAGCCTCCGAACTGGCTCCACAAACTTCAGAAGATGCCTGATTTGTTTCAGATGGTCGCACACGCCAGGCCTACTGAATTCGTATCCAAAGGTCAGTGCTCCAAAGAGGGGAGGAGAGGTGAGTGGATGCAGTGGGATTGTGAAGACGCAGAGGTTGTGTTCAGCTCACAGAGTGGCTGGCAGAGCAGAGCTGAGTCTCAGACGTAGATTTCTCTCTCTCTCTCTCTCTTTTTTTTAATCTTTATTGGTACATTGCATACACGCATCATGATTGCACTCCATCATGGGGATTTGTACCAGTATAAGACAACTTAATTCTCATTTTTTCCCATAGCCCTACCACCCTACCGCCCCCCCCATATACATAAAATTTGTTCCTTACTTTTTTGTTATAATCTCATTATTTTTCCCCATTCACCCTATTTTACTTTGAGCATTTTCTATTTCACAATATATAACATACAATTCTCTTTAAGAGGGGGACGAACCTTCCCTATCCCAAGCCAGGACTGCTTGCCCTAGTTGTAGAACTTACACACCACCACCAGGTGGCACTATGAGTAACGAAGTGTAGGCTCCATTCACAAAATCTAGCTCTTTTTATGAATGAATGCTGAACAAGTCTGGGCCTGCATTTAGCAGTGGCAGGTCATCATGCCGCCTGCTATCCACAGGTCTACCTTCTCCCTGCTGGCATCTAGCAGTTTGAACAACTCTATTGTGCAATAAGAGATAAATCGTTATCACACTAATACCATTTCTATATTTCAGTATCACTTTCCAGCTTTTGTGCACCTTGACATGCAGCATTTCTCTCATAGGCTCACACATTCCCCATGAGGCAGGTGCATTAAAGGCACATGGACACAGTAGGAGACCCTGCGGGTGTCCTGAGCATAGAGGTGTAACAACGTCACACCGCTGTGACTGGCAGGTGTGCAGTGGGAGAGCAGATAAGCACACAGGTATGGGAGACAGAGGGATAAAGGCCCCCTCCCCCACTCAGGCAAGAGGAGGAGGCCCTTTTGCCCGGAAGTCAGGGAAGGCTTTGGGGAAGAAGCCCCTGAGGAAGATGGTGGTCCAGGCCTGCAGGGCACCGGATACAGGGACATTAGCTTTTCTTGCCATCTTTTGCAGTTGCTACACCAGCTCAAGGGAACGAGGCCCCTGCAGTCCACCACTCCCCCACCACCGCTCCAGCGGCCCGCCGGCCTCTACCTTCCAGAGTGCCTTGGGCAGCAGCTGCCAAGCAGCCAGCGCTTGTGCCATCCCCCACAGCTGTGAAGACCCCAGCTCAGGAAGGACTGCTCAGGCCGCAGGAGGCCAGTTACAAGCACCACACCTGGCAGCATAGGCCAAGGTAAGACCACCCTCCTCCGTGAGCCAGAGCCCAGCAAAGCGGCCGAGTTAGGACACCCCTGAACCTGCCAGCAGCGCCCATACTCGGGTCCTCTCGGCCTTGTCTCAGGGCGAAAGTGCAGAGAGCGTGCCTGTCCGTTTCAGCATTCACCTTGCAGAAAGAAGGGAAATGCAGTCTCCACTCAGATTCACTCAACTCTGTTTTGGTGAGGAAAACGCTAGAGAGGGGGCCCAGCCCAGGGAAGTACAGCAACGGACCACTAGGGGGCAGCATTCCAGCAGATGCCAAATAAAACCCCTCATAAGGGAAATTCTTTCTGCTTAAACAAACACAAATACAGAACTATGGGACCCTGAGGACATTTGGGTTCTGGAACTGGGAATGCTAAGGCCTTGAGAGCTAAGTGGTTTCATAAAAAACCAAGACTTTGATTCCTAGTTTGGCAAATCACATCAACCTACCAAAAAAAAAAAAAAAAAAAGACAAGTGAATTTAACCAACACTTTGTCAGTCTCATTACGTGCCAGGCACTGTGTCATGTCTGTAAGAGGAGACTTTAAAACAACTGGAATATGCAACATCTGGGTCTTACTAATTCACATCTGTGACGAGGTTGGTAATGAGCACAGCACAGGGAACACAACGTGAAAGAACGACTCTGGCGTGTAACGGAGAAAACAGGCTTCACTCTGGGGAAGGCGGCATTTCAGCACACGGGAGAAATGGAGCGAGGCCTGCTGTGGATTTGGGACACGCAGGACAAAGACGCGCTTGTACACTGCTGAGAAACTAGCTCACTCACATTCGCAGTGATCGAGTAGACCGCCGCGCAGGCTGCTGGAGGGTTTGAACCCTATTCGATCCTTCAGATCCTCCGATTTCCTGTTCCCGACGGCTCTGTGAGAGGTTGTACCCGCTTATGGGGAAGTAAAACTTAGAGGACGTTGACTTGTTAAGAGATCTTTCGGACTGTAAATTAGGCTTAAGTTTCCGGAATCCACAAAGGTCTAGGCGAGCACGTGGCTAAAACAGACAGACTAGGAGTCGCCTCCCCGAGCTGCCCTCCTGAGGACGCTGTGCAAACCTTCCCTCTGTCCTTGTCCTTCCCTCGCAGAGCGTCCAGCCCCGGGTCCCCGCCTGGGGGCGAGGACCTCGGATTCCACATCGTGATCCCCAGCGCCCTGGGCCTCCTGCTGCTGGCCTTGCTGGGGCTGGTGCTGCGACGAGCCATTCAGCGGAGGCGCGGTGAGCAGCCGGGGTGCAGGGGAGGGTGCGAGTCTCTGGCCGGACGTGGGGAGGAGCGGCCGCCCACCTGGGGCTGACACCTGCTCTGTCTCCGCGTGCCCGCCGCCGCGCAGTCGTCTCTAGGAGGATCCGCCGACTCGCCGTGAGGATGCGCGCCCTGGAGGGCTCGGGGCGGCCCGTGTCGCGTCAGCCCCGCGCAGGGCAGCGGCCGCGCACGCAGAACAATGTCTATAGCGCCTGCCCGCGCCGCGCCCCGGAGGCCGCCGAAGGTGAGCGAGGCGCGGTGCAGGGGCGCGGGATGCAGGGCGCGGGAGGGGAAGCCTGAGGGCCGGGGGCGCAGGCGGCAGGAAGGTATCCGGCGGGGCAGAAAGGGGGTCGGCCGCGCCCTCACCCGCCCTCCTGCCCGCAGGCCCCGGGGACGCCCCCGCTCCCGAGCCCGGACCCTCGGCGCCCCCGGCACCGCTACAGGTAAGATTCCCAGCCTCCACCGCCCAGTCAGCGGCGCGGCCCCGCCCTGAGCGGGAACCGGCGGCGTAGGAGGAGTTGCTCGATTCCCCTTTCCCCTTGTCACAAAAGAAAGGCTTTCCCCGGAAAGAGTTCGGATTTCCGAAAGGTCCTAATTGCTGGGGTCACTTACTGGGGGCGGGGGAGCTCCAGCCTCCTCCCATGAGTCAACTCACCCCTCAAGGTTAGAATCGTTGGGTGAACCCAGCAGTGGGGACCTCAGGCATCCCCGGGTGAAAAGCCTGGAGACCACCCAGCATGTGGTTTCCAAATACACAAGGGGATGAGTTACCTCCAAGGCGCCCCACGTGGCCACCTAGTTGGTGGGGAGGGTGGGTACAAGCCGGCAGCCTGTGCTGTAATCGGGTGGGCGGAGAGCACAGGGTCGAGCTGAGAGGGTTAAAGAGTGCCTACGCCACGGTCACGGGCCTCTTGCGCCTGCGCCAGGAGCCTCGCTGAGCCTGTGGTCGGTAGTGTCACCAGCACCAAGCCACGCTCAGCGCATGGACAGGAAGAGAGAAACCCGCTGCTTTAAGGGAAGTCGCGTGGCCAGGACTCAACCGGGAACAGCTCCCTTCAGGACAGGCTGCGGCCCACTGCACGCTCTTGCTCTGCAGCCTCCTCACTGCACCCGACCGCCGGCTTCCCTAGTTTTCCTGTCCCCCCCCCCCCACCCCCCACCCCAGACACTCATCCCCACTAGGCCGAAAATCTCAGAACAAATTTCCAGGGAGGTGTGTGTAAGCGTAATGGCTAATAGCTTTAACCTTCAGAGGGAGCCTTTTTGGATTTATACTGGTACTTTAATCCTAAGTGAAGAACTGCTCTGAGTGGCCGTGGAAATTCAGTTTTGAAGCAAGTGGAAATTCGGTTTTGCTGCTTCCCTCTTTAGTGAAGTGTGAAACTACAAGTTGCTTCCAGTGAGGCCTCACCTGATGCCTCCCTCCTGCACGTCTAGTTTTTGTGTTTAAAACCTGATCAGGAGCCCAGAACGATGGTGCACATTTGAAATCTCAGCACTCTGAGAAGCTGAGGCAGGAAGATCACAAGGCAGTTTAACAACTTAGCCAGACCTGATCTTTACATGTAAAATAAACAGTAGGCCGAGACGTGGTATGGTGGCACACGCCTGTAAGCCTGGCATTCGGGACTGAGGCAGGAAGATGGTGAGTTCAAGACCAGCCTGGGCTTTATAATGAGGTCCTGTCTCAAAAACCACAAATAAATATGTGATCAGAGCCCCTGCTCTGCCCTTCCTGTGACACTGCAGCGGCTGTGCCTAATTGAGTACTGACCGCCCTAAGGTAGGTGGTCCTGACTCACTGTCTAGGAAAGAGGAGCACCGATCCCCAGGGGGCTGCCTGGCCCTCTGCTGTCCGCCGAGCCCCTCTGAAATGCACTGTCCCGCCACGTCACAGCCACCCAAGCACTTCCTCAGGTGCGAGGTGACTCAGGCTGCCTCGAGCACCTCCTGGGAAGACGCATAGTTACCGCACAAGTCACAGTGTCGCGCCCCTGAGGCCCATTCCTGCGGCTGGGCCACCTTCACCTCTGTGCTCAGCCCCTCCCTGCCCACATTAGAGCCAGAGTCCAGCAGCTCTCTGGGGGAGGCACTGCCCAGCAATGCCCCGGGCTGCCGGAGCCCAGCCATCCCCCACCTGGGCCTGGCCCCAGGTCCTGCCGCCTGGTGGAATGTACAGCTGCACCCCCCACGCACTGGTGCTTCTTTGGTGTCCACAGGTGCCAGAAACCCCTTGGCCCCATGCCATCCCGCTGAAGCCCAGCTGTGAATACGTGACCATCTGCCACCAGCCTGCGGCCAAGAGGGAGGACCCAGACTCGGATGACTACATCAACGTCCCCAGCCTGATGTACCTCCCTAGCCATCCTCTGGGGCCCAGACCGTGGTGCCTGTGAGGCTGCTCTGCCAGCGTACCCAGGGCCTGCTGTACTTCTTCGCAGGGACCTTGGCACCCCACGTCCGAGCCCTGCTCCCATGCTCTCTCCCGTCTGTCTGCACCCTGGACACAGCTCTTCCCATGCACCCCACACACAGCAGCCCTGTGTGCACCAAGTAGCTCCAGGCGGGCAGGGCGTTCGTCAGCAGCTGTGGGCGCTGCGGGCTGCCTCTTCCGCATCTCGGTTACGGGTCTATGCTGCCTTGGGCTTAGGTTCTGCACCGTCAGGCTGGGGCGCAGGCAGCAGCTGCCCTTCCGAGCCCAGGCCTCTCACGGACAGCAGGCCTTAGGGCGCAGGATGAGGATATGCCTCAGCTCCACAGGCTGGAGAGGCCTGGTGTAGCAGCCGCCCGGGGAACTTCTTGCCCTGACCCGAGGCTGGCGCTTATCTGTGATCTGCCTCAAGTCCTGTGCGGTAAGGGCAATTTATTCTGATGTAGCATATTCTGCATTTCCAGACCCAAGCTTGTGAGTGTCAGTGATATAAAGATAGACATATAAATGTATGCGTGTAAAGCTTCCTTAGTCTCCCTCCCATCCTGCAGACACACCTGATCCCAGCAACCCTCCCTCCCTCCACGTCCTCACACTGATATTTGTGTGTCTTAACTGTGGTCTACTGGGGCCGTCCCAAGCCGTTCCTTCTCTCCACCTTCAGACGTGCTCCTCGTCTCTGCCAGGGAGACGGGGAGGAAGTCAGCCCAGGTCCTGGGGTCAGGGCTCTGCACTAGCAGCCCCGTCACAGAGGAAGGGGCGTCCCCCCCCCATGCTTTTCTCCTAGGCGTTTGAAGCAAGGTCATAGCTAGACACTGTCTTTGGGTTGATGTCAACTACAAAGTTCAGGAGCTTGAGGTCTTTGGAGGGCCTTCCCCAGCTGTGCAGCGTGGTCTGCATGGCCCTGGTCCAGAAATGCGAAGCAGATGCCGCCAGGACTAAACTAGTTTCTTCTCATTAGCGAAGACGCCCCGGGAACAGTGGCCCCAGCAGTGCCGGCGGCTGGACACCGCCGCTGGACTGAGCAGCGCGGAGGGAGCCCACGGGGAACCACCGTGGAGTGCGTGCGAGGGTCCACCTCATGCCCGGCGCTTCACACGCTGCCTTTCATCATTTAGTACTTCTGCCAACGCCCCTCATCCCACCCCAGAGCTCGGTACCTGCAGACATATGATTTCCATGCCTGAGTTCAGTTTCCGGTGCCGACCTTGTTGTCCTTCCTTAGTCCACAGACAAACCCCGGGCTCCGGTACACTAAGTGTGTAAGGGGCACCGTCCACTGTCCCACACGATAGACCCAGAGTCACGGCAACAAAGGGGAAGCATGGACACTATATTCTGCCGCCTTTATGGCACTTACAGCCTCACAAATAAATAAAACTTTGGTTACAAAATGGCAGGGATTAAATAGGGTCATAATAAATACAGGAGTCCAGTGTGTAGGGGATTCACAACATACAGGGGAGCCTTCCGTGACTGCCATTCAGAGGTCTGAGGTGGGCCCGGCCAACGAGGGGGCCCACGTTGGAAATGACATGGACAGCAAGCGTGGTCAGGCACTCAGCGCTGGTAGAATCTCCCCATCCAAGTTAGGAGAATGTCTAGTTCCCCAAAGGCTTTGGTCAGAGCTGCTTCCATCTCTAGCTACAGGGAAGGGAGAGTTAGAGATCAGTTAGGAAAGAGACTAGTTTTCACTGCGTGTGGTGGTACACGCCGGCCATCCCACCACTCAGGAGGCTGAGGAAGGATGATCGCTGTGAGTTCGAGGCAAGCATGAACTACACAGACCCTGTTCTCAGAAAACCAAAAAAAAAAAAAAAAAAGAGGAAACTAGCCAAAAGAGCTGGACCATCTGTGCAGTGTCCTCTGGCGAGCTGGCCTGCCTATGGCTTGTCCCCCATCCATGTGTGTCTGCTGGGGACGGGTGTGCACCCTGAGCAGCAGGGCAAAAGAGCAAAGGAAAACACCGGGCTCCAGAACAGCAGAGCCACAAGGCCCCGCCCGCGGCAGCTGGAGCCCCACTCTGAGCCCCCGAGCTTGGCTGCTCACTTTCTGCCCGCTGTAGCTCAGCGCTGTGAGTCCACAGGCTGATATCTCTTCTCCAAAATGTGGTCAGAGTCACATGCTTTTCTATATGGGGGTGGATAGGTGTTGGGATGAAATTTGGGGTTTCTTGTGGGGCTTATATTTGGAAAAACCTTATATTCCCCATAGCTGTAGAACAGCATTGCAACTCAGAAACATCAGAAAATAAATTACTGTGCGATGCGGGTGAAAAGCATGTTGGCCGATGCGAGGATGTCTGTGTTCCTGCCGGGCCAGCGGGTTTGGGTGAGTCGGGGGGACTGAGACCCCGAGTGAGGTGTGTAGCACCCTCGCGGGCAGCTGTAGGGCGCACTCACCTGCCTGAACGCTCTCTTGAACAGCAGGAAGCGTCTGTGTGCTCTCTCCCTGTCCAGGGACATCTCCTTTTTCTGCTGGATAACAGAAAGAAAAATCAAAACAGTTGTGCCAAAGGTTAGGCAGGATTCGCAGCAAGCCTCCTCACACTCCAAGGTGCCTCAGGGCGCCCGCACCCAAGGGCAGAGGTGACGCCAGTGCCATCCCGCCAGATGGGCGTGTGGCCTCTATTCCTCAGATGGTACAACTGAAGCCCAGAGATGCTGAGCGCCTTGCAGAATATCACCCTGAGGATTAGACGGGAACCTAGTCCCGGCCCAGGACACACGCCCACGACACCCGCCCTTCCCTGCGGTGGAGGTGAAACCAGGACAGCATGCGGGCAGCATCCAGCGCACCGCTGCCAGCCTCCAGGACGGCTCCTCCTGCTCACCCTGGGGTGGAGTCTGGACACGATGAAAAGGAAGTTGTTGGCCAGGGTAGAGAAGGCGGGGAGCATCCTGAATTCAGCTATTTTATGGTGGTAGTTTTTAAACACGGTGTTCAGGTAGAACTTCAGCAAGTCGTGGACGAGGTGACAGCTCTCGGCGTCCTGGGGAAAGGCCTGGTCACTGCGGAGCCCAGCTCTGAGCGGCGCCCACCCACACGCCCTCCGAAGCAAGTGCAGCACAGGAGATGCGACTTCCGGAGGCAGGAGGAGCGTGAGGTCCGAACTGGCCTCAAAGCAGCTGCTGTCACTAGGAGGGACCCAGGACACAGAAGAGGAGACCAGCCCACGGCCACACAGCTGCCCCTGGCTCGCAGGACGGCTGGCTCCCCGCCGGGCCTGGGCCCTTCTCCTGCACCACACGGCCTCTGTGGTACGGAGAGGGGAGAGACCCCGAAAGCACTGAACCTGGGCTGTGCGGTTGAGAATAGGCAGGAAATGAAGGGGGGAGAAAAAGAAAGTTCGTGACAACCGCGACTGCACTGTCCCTTGTCCCCAAAGCTCGGCATCTCTCAGAGACCCGAGCTCAGCACATTTGTGCTCATGGAATGATTTGATGGGAATGGAAGAAAAATAATGGGACAGACAGAAGCTGAAAGTGGAAGACAGGACTCGCCTGAGAAGGAGTCACTATCTATACGTACGTAAAGCTCGATGACCAGTCTGGCTCAGAGGAAAAAGATGTCTCCAAGCCTCTGTCTCAGTTCTCCCCATAAGCCCAGGTACCAACTGTCCTGGTCCCTGCCCAGCCTTGTCCTGTATAGCGTCAGCCCAGGCAGGAGGGACTTCCGTCACCCACAGGAGGGGTGGCCCTTCCCACCCTCTGATTACCGAGACATTCTGCAGGACCTCTCGCTGCAGCAGCCGGACACTCGTGACGTTATCTTGAGCTTGCTTTGGGAACAGAGAGAAGAGACGTCTTCAGGTAAGGGATCCACACTGGAGCCAGTCCTGCAAATTGGGGCTGCTGCTCCAGTCCCCGAATCTAGCCAGGGTGTGAGACCAAAGGAAGGCCCGGGAAGAGCCAGGCAGAATGGCCTGGGGAAGGGGACGTCGATGGAGAGCCACTGAGCCTGGCCTCAGCTCCCAGGGGCAGGCGGCATCCCAGAATTCCAAGAGCCAGGCGTGGGGAAGGACCTGTTTGATTCCTCTGGTCACCTAACGCGAGAGGAGGCCACAGCTAAAGTGGTGGGTTTGCCTCCTGGGCTGCTCAGGCTGAGGAGGGCACTGGCAGCAGCGGGGCTGTGCCCGGAGCCCCTCTGCAGCCCGGCCACACATGCTAGTCTGGAGCAAACATGGAGCCCGAGTCCTCCAGGATGGACTTGTTTCCTTTCCCTCGGGCTCTGTATCTTACTGGGGCTGACAGCCCCTTCCTGAGCCTCAGTTTCCTTGGGTTTAATGAGGCTGCGATGGGTCCTGATCTCACGGAGTTCTTTTGTTGGAAAGTGATGGGCACGTCGACAGGCTTCCCGATCCCCAAATCCAGGCCCACCCTCCAACCACCCCACTGGGATAGCAAAGACCCGCACGCTCACCACAGTGTCCCTCACGGTCTGGAAGGCCTTGAGCAGCCCTGGGAGGGCCACACCCTGCACTTGGCACGGCCCAAACTGCAGCTCGTGGCCCTGGAACCCGGGCAGCTGGCTCCACAGAAGCAGGATCAGACTGAGGCACGGGGAGGCTGCCGTCTGGAGGCGAGAGCCCATTGGAAGCAAGGGAAGGACTGGGAGAAAGAAGGGGGGAGGCTGCTGACCAGGGCGGCCTGTAGGGCAGCGTCTGGGGCAGGCTGAGGCGTGACTGGCCCCAGTAGCACCCATGTGGAAGCTGATCTCCTCTGTGTCAAACAGCTGGCACTAGTCGGGGCCTTTAAGAGGTGCTCGAGCCCTGGATCCCTGGGAGTGGACTAGTCAACTCGCGGCCTGATAGACCGATAGAGTTGTCTTGGATGCAGGTCTGTCACAGAGCCCGTCTGGCTCTGCCTGTGAGCACCCTTTTCTTCACAGGGTACTCTTCTTCACTGCAGGACTCCACAGTCTCCCCAGCAAGGACATGGGGAGATGTGGCCCCGCCTTGAACCTACCAGCCTTCCGAAATGTGAGCCAATGACTGTCTTTGCTTCGTGCATTCCTCAGCATCAGAGCCACAGAAAATGGACCAAGACATGGACTTTGGCAGGAGGGCTTCCCACCCTAGACTCCTGCAGCCCTGTGGCCTGGCCGGGCTACACTAGGGTAGCGAGGATCTCTCTGCCCCGTCTTCTCCTCCTGGTCTGGCCTCCCCACTATGCCCAGCCGCCTCCACACATTCAGCCCCTCTTTCTACATCCCAGTTCTCCCTCACTTCCAACCTGCTTGTCAGACCGTCACCGGGAATAGAGGGGGGCCCCATGTGCCAGAGAACACATCCCGGTGAGCCCGGCCTCGGGAGGCCACGTCCCGACAGGCTGGTCAGCTCTGCCCGGAAGTCACCAGGCACACTGAGGCAGGCCCGCTAGCCATCCCTGATTCCTCCTCATCAGGGAGCTGAGGGCTCCATCCTGGCCCACAGGGTCGGGCACAGAAGGCAGCTGATCACAGTCACTCTGCCACCTCAGCCGCCAGACTCAGCTGCAAGAACTGACTTTTGGAGGAACTGAGCCAGAGGGGGGATCAGGGTGCCTCATGAATCACCTTCTCTCTAAAGGGCCAGTCAGGAATGACCGTGGAGGCCTCAGCAGGGAATGGGCACCACACCTGCTCCTCACAGCCGAGACGGTCTTTCCAGGGACGCCTCCGCCTCCGCCTCCGCCTTGCTTCTTCCGGTTCTCTTCCCTCCTTTCTCTCTCCTTCCCCTTTTCCCTTCTTTCCTTCCTTGCTTCCTCCCTTCCTTCCACAACTAGCGAAGAACTGTCCCGCTCTGGGCACTGTCTTCACACCGGAGCAGCTGTCGCCTGCCCCGCAGGAGTGGCGGCTCTGAGACAACTTTGGACACCAGCAGGAGGAAGGGTGTCCTGGACCCGTGTCCATGGTGCTCCCTGCGCAGCACCTCCATCAACACATTCCCACCCTGTGCTTTCAGACTTTCGCCTTTGGGTCTCACAGCCCGGGGCTTCCTCCATCCAGCCCAACGTCTCCTTGGGGTTAAACTGGAGAGAGCAACTCCTCATCCGATGCTGTCTGGTCCTGACCTGAACTCTCAGAATGTTGACTTCCGCCTCCCCTCAGCCCCCAAATACGGCCCAGCTTAATGCTTCAGGGCAAAGGACACAAAACCCTCACGGCTCACCTCCGGTCCTGTGAGGATGCTGGCTGTCTGGCTGTCTGCCTGTCTGCCTGCCTGGCTGACTGTCTGCGGGAAGCTGGTTCTTCCTACGGAAGGGAAAGCAGGGCCGCTGGTCCTGAGTGGGCCTGCCCAGCAAGGAAGTCGTCGCCCAGACAAAGGTGTGCGAGTAGGCAAGGTTTCTGGGAGGTTTGTATATAAAGGGATGGGGAGGGGCCGAGGAGAAAGGGAGATTGGTCATGCTTCCCCAGAGAGCTGGTTCACCGCCTAGTCACCCTTCACTTTCAGACCACGGGCAAGGCAGAAAGCAGTCCCTGAGGCAAGGCCCGCCGAGGTCAGGCTCTGACACTGCCTCGGTGATGACAGTCCAGCCTCCTAGCTTCCTTGAGAGGCCTTTTCTACATGTGTGAAGTTAAAACTTTAAAATATCTGAAGCCCAGATATTTGGGAGGCCAAGGCCAGGAGGGCCACAGGTGTGAGGCAAGCCGGGGCAACTTAGTGAGACCTTGTCAAAATGAAACTAAAACTTTTAAAGGGGCTGGGAATGCAATCCAGTGCTCCCAAGTTCAGTCCTCAGTACCCCCGTTGTGTGCCACACAGGGTGGGAGTAAAAAACAACCACAAAATCCACGTAGAGGAGCTGCATGTAAACACGTCACTCCTGTGCTGAGTGCGCCCTCTCTGCTGTCCTGTCTCCTCTGCATGGAGCCCTAGTTGTGGTGAGACTGTTTGTGGTGAGTGCCTCTCCACCTCAGTGCCTAGGGAACCTACTGGCCTAGGGAACATCATCCTAGGGGACTCTAGGGGCCACCATCACGGGGCCAGAGCACGCTCTAGAGTGAGAGAGAGCAGAGAAGTCTGTGCGGAAGGTGGAGCCCTGTCCCCAGCTGGGCAACCTGCTCGGGACACCGGCGCAGTTGGGCTTTGCATCTCCAGCCAGCACAGCACTCGGGCCTCAGTATCCTCACCCGGGGAGGGGCGTCGGCTGGGGCCGTGTTCCCCAAGTGTCACCCACAGAGCTCGGGCTGGTGGGAGGTGTGCCTTGCCAGGCAGGGCCTGTGAGAGACGCCTGGCATGGCGGTGTCACCCTGCAGTTCCCACGTGTCTGACCATCCCTGGGACACACTGGGCCGGTTGGGGTGGTAACCTGTGCTCCACAATCAGGTCCAGCCCGCTACTGCCAACCTGCAGACAACTCGGCCCTGTGACCTTCTCCACTTTTAAATGCCTAAGGAAAACAAAAGACGAAGAAGAATTGACAACACATGAAAAATATCAGGAGGCTGATGCAGGAGGGTTGTGAGTCAGGACTGACCAGGGAACACAGAGGGGTCAAGACTGGCCTGTGCCAGGAAGCAAGACTTCATCTCAACACAAGAAAGATGGAGGCAGCGAAAAAGAAAAGGAAGGAAGGAGAGAAACGTGTGAACTCCAGAGTTCAGTGTCCACAAATAAAGTTCTTCTGAGACAAAGCCACGCACATTTCTTCACACATCGTCCCTGGCTGCTCCTGAGCTCTGGGCCGAGGGCAGCTGCAGCTGAGCCTGTGCAGCTGCCACACGCAGCCCGCTCCAGACACGGCCCTTCAAATCCGACGTGCTCCACTGTGGCCTGTCCGCTGGCACCACCTGCCTTTCCTTAGCCAGGATCCAGGTAGGAGAAATGGGATCAGGGATGTGACAGGGTGGGCAGGACACAGAGCCCCAGCTCAGAGGAAAAGACGGACGGGCACACAGGGCAGAGGCGCAGCGGATCTGCCTTGGCTTCCTGGCATGAACGCCCCTCCCTTCCCTCCCTGGCACACACTGATCCTTGGCATAATCTCCTCCAGCTGCTACTTTGCTGTTGTGGCTGCCAACCCGATTCTAGCTCCTATGGCTTTGGGAGGGACCATCATACTCCTCCTTGTTTTGGACCTAGGACATCGTGAAGAGATACCTAGGACATCGTGAAGAGATACCTAGGACATCGTGAAGAGATACCTAGGACATTGTGAAGAGATGCAGTGATGAGACAGAACATAAGACCAAGGAAAAGAGTGGAGCACAGGAGAGGGATAGAGAAGTCCAGACAGCTCTCACAGGAAGCTCGGAGGCCAGATGGCAGGAGGGCACAAAGCGTGTAGGTCCCACAGCCTCCAGGTTGCTGCAGAGGCACCGGGCTGTGATGCACCTGTGTGGGCTAGGTGCCCACCCAGCTCAGGAGTAGCCCACATGAAGCATGGAAAAGGGAACACACAGTCTGGCCTCAGGTTCAGGTGAGTGGGTCACCGCTGCACTGCTGGAGAGCCAGGTCACTGGCCCCGGCAGCGGAGGGTGCTGGGTTAGAGCACACAGGCTCGGGGTGGTGCATGCCCCAGGGGCTCCCTGGCTTCAGCTTCTGCACATGCAAAGCAAAGTTCCCTTGAGGCACGGGAAGCTTGTTCAGCAGCCTTGTCTCAAAGTGGGGCCCATGAACCAGAAGGAGCAACATCTACTGTTAGAAATGGAAAGGGCCATGGATTTAGCTCAGTGGTTCCACTGCCTGCCCTGCAAACTCAAAGTCTCAGGTTCGATCCCGGTAACCACATACAACAATGCCGGATGTGGTGGCTCACGTCTGTAATCCCAGCACTCGGGAGGCAGAAAAAGGAGGATTGCTGAGTTCGAGGCTGAGCTCAGGACCATCCTGAACTACAGAGCGAGACCCTGTCTCAAAAAAAGAGAAAGAAATGAAAAATTTCAAAACCTTCCCAAAGCTATGGAGTCAGAAAGTACATTTTAGGGGTGCCCGAGGTAGCTGTTTCGTACACCACATGTTGAGAGGCATCTATATTAGCATTGATCGCCTGACCAGATGTCATCCACGTGGTAAATGTTTGGGGCTCAGGTGACTCAAGCAGGGGCTTTTCATGGGTGCCTGTGTCCCTAGGACAGCATGAGCCACATCTGGGAACACATTTAGTTATCATAACAGGGGACAGAAGGGGTGCTATTGACACCTATGAAACTGGCCAGGGTTGACGCCAGGCCCACTGTGCAGACTGACTCCTGGCTGCAAAGGGCGGTGTATCACTCAGTATTTACTGGAGAAACAGATACAACACAAGATATGCAAATATTTATCAGTGTACAAGACTGGCTTACAATGGCCGCCCACAGAGTCAGGTGAGGAAGCGCCCAGAGGGTCCACCTGCACACCAGAGTGTAAGATCCAGTTAAAGATCTGGAGCTCACAGCAGTGTCTCGCATGAGTCTGGCTGTAGAGGCCGATGGGTCTGCGACAGAAGCCTGAGGAGTCCACACCAGAAGCTGAAGGGTCTGTGCTGGACCCAGGAGATACATCTAACAGGAGGACTGGAGAGCCTCCGAAGGACCAGAAGCAGACCCTCCCTCCTCGTTTCTCCTTTTTTACCTTCCAGGCCGTGAGCCGCCCCAGGCTAAGCTTCTCTAAACCAGACTTCTCAAGCTAATACAGAGGATCAACCATCACAGCTCTGGGGCCTGAGAGGTCTCTAGGGCTGAGGTTAAGAGCCCCTGGGCTACAGGGAAGCTGAGGTTGTGGAAGAAGGATGGGAAAGAAGTAGGAGAGAGAGGGAGGCAACTCCTAGTTCCCTGATGATAAACCTTTGCACACAGAATACACTCCCTTGGGTTCAGGTGCTTCACTGTGATGGTCTTTCACTGCCTCTGTCCTGCCTGTCTCTCTGCAGAGGCTGAATTTCACATAAAATAAATCCACACCCCTGCAGATTCTTCTAAGCCAATGTAAAGAAAAAGGGACAAAACTGCCACAGAGCAGCGAACGCTGCTCCTGGGTGAGGTGATGCAAAGCTGATTCCTGGACCTGAACCTGCCCCTCTGACCTGTGGAAATGCCCTCCAGGAGGGTGATGAGCATGCTGATGAGAATTTCCTGAAAGCCGAAGACGAGAGAGTTGCGTCACCATCTTTCTTCCAGTAAATTACTTTTAATCCTAATTCTAAAACAGATATCTCCTTTTTTGCTGGGAAACTCTGGATGTCGAACTGTTCTGCCTTCCCCTCTGTCACTCATGGAATAAGTGATATACTTTCACAGGTATTTCAAAGGACAAGGAGCCCACATACAATTAGTTTTCATTGACATGGCATGCTCACACACGCAGAACGCTTCCTGCACATATTCTGTCTTGATACTCTCTGAAGACTTCTGAACAGGGACAGACCTAGTGACCCTCCTTTGCTGATTAGAAAACTGAGAGCCAGAAAGGTCAAATCATGTCTCCCTAGGCCGTCTAAACAAGTGACCAGGGGCCAGGGATTTAGCTCAGTGGTTCCAGCGCCTGCCTTGCAAAGGCAAGGGCCTGGGTTCGATTCCCAGTAACCGCATACAACAATGCCAGGTGTGATGACTCACCCACCAGCAATCAGTACCACATACCACAGTGCTGGGCATGGTGGCTCACGCCTATAATCCCAACACTTGGAAGGCAGAGATAGAATGATTGCTGTGAGTTTGAGGCTAAATTCAGGGCCAACCTGAATTACAAAGTGAGACCCTGTCTCAAATAAATAAATAAATACATACATACATACAGACATACAGACAGGGATTTAACCTGTCTTACAAGTGCAAGGGCTCAGGCTCGATCCCTGGTAACCACATACAATACTGGGCGTGGAGACTCACCCAGCAGCAATCAGCACCACATACCACAGTGCGGGGCGTGGTGGCTCACGCCTGTAATCCCAGCACTCGGGAGGCGGAGGCAAGAGGATTGCTGTGATGTGAGTTGGAGGCTGAGCTCAGGGCCAGCCTGAACTATAAAAAAAAGAGACCCTGTCTCAAATAATAATAATAATAATAATAATAATAAAATTTTAAAAAATGAATATGATAAGCCTAGTACTCGGGAGGCAGAGGCAGGAATATTGCTGTGAGTTCGAGGGTAGCCTGGGCTACATAGGGAGCTCAGGATCAGCCTGAACTACAAAAGCAAGACTCTGTCTCAAAAAAAAAAAGAACAAGTGAGCAGAGCGCAGGTCTTCGGCTTTTAGCCCAGTGCCCTCTCCCCTGTGCCACACTTAGGAGCAGCGTCTCCCTTTTTCCATTCACACCTACTAGGTCCAAAACAGCCTATCAAAGAAAATTACCGTGATAACAGTTCTGCAGATGTTCAGGGAACACATAAAGCCTCCAGGGTTGAATGGTCAGCCATGCTGAGCCTGGCTTCCGGTGTTTGTTAGGCATTTGCACTTCTTCTGCGAGGTGTGTGTTCACTCCACTTGTCCGTTTTTGACTGGTCTTTTATATATTTTTTTTTTTTTTTGAGACAGGGTCTCGCTTTTTTTTTTTTGTGGTTCAGGCTGGCCCTGAGCTCAGCCTCAAACTCACATCACAATCCTCCTGCCTCTGCCTCCCGAGTGCTGGGATTACAGGCATGAGCCACCACGCCCGGCTATATTTTTTGAATTCTTTTATACATTCTAGATATTAGTGCTCTGTCTGAGGAATAGCTGTCAGAAAAATCTCATTATTCTTCAGGTTATCTTTTCACTCTGTTGGCTGTTTCTTCTGTGGGGCAGAGATCTTTAATTTGTAATGCTCTCATTTGTTGATTCTTGGTACTATTTTCTGTACAACTAGGGTTCTGTTGATAAACTCCTTGCCTATGCCTATGACTTTAAGAGTTTTGTCTATTTTGCCTTCCATCGGGTTGTTTCTGTTTTAACATTTAGTTCTTTAATCCATTTTGATTTTAGTTTAGTACACGTGGAAGATATGGCTCTAGATTCAGTCTTCTGCATGTGGAAAACCACTTTCCCAGCACCATTTATTAAAAAGGGTCTCTTTTCCCCAGTGAAATATCTTTTGATGCTGATGAAATCATTAGTGGTTGGAAGCTATTTTCCAGGGGAACCAGCCGTAGGGCTGGAGGTTTGGAACTTTCAGCCCCATTCAAACCACCTTCTCACTGCTGCCCCTATTGGGGGGTGGGACCCAAAGATGGAGTTGCTCACTAGGTCAAAGGTCCTATGGTAAGATGGACTTTTTTGACCCAAAGTTGTAGAAATGAGACTGGGTCAGGTATTGCACACACACTCCTGTACAAGCAAAGTTCTCTCGAGTAGGGGATCCTTCGGCCACTGCGAAAGCCAAACAGTGACCCAACTATTGTTTCTGGGAAAAGGGAACAGTGAGTTTTTATCGATTTGCTGGAGAAGGCCAAAATCAAATAATTTTCTGTGACCAGACCTATGTCATGGTCTGGGACAAAGCATTTCCTAAATGACAGAGATGGCTGTGTGCACAGCTAAGTGGAATTTCATGCAAAGGTTAAGATAGTCAGGGGGACAGACACAAAATGAAGAGACAGAGATGCCCAGACTTTTATCCTGTGAAGTCATCCGTCAGACATCTGCAGACTCAGTGCAGATCAGTGTTCGCGGCTGAAGTGGCCTCAGGTTGCTGGTGGGTAACACATGCGCCTTTATCATAGCTCTTACATCGGAGGTGCTACCTACAGCAAGGCTGGAGGGCAGCTAATACCATACTGCCCAGCGGAAGGAACTCCTGAGTGAGTGACTTTAAGTTAACAAAAAGCAAGTGAAGCTAGAGAATGGATTCTTGGTAATAAGCTCCCATTTCCTGCAAACATTTTGCTTCTTTTGTTTTATCAAGGTCTCATAACAGGTCTGTTGAAATGTGCTATATTTCAAAGGGCAATAGTTTATCACACTTGGGACTTTATTTTGTCACCCCAGCCTTCTCTCCCATCATGGTGCTGTCTAACTACATCAGCTCAGTTAATCATGCAAGGTAATAAAGCCTCCAATTATCTGGGGCAAACACATGGGAATGCTGGAGTACAGCAACCCCAAGGAGACAGGAAGTCTCTGTGCTTGCATTAGTCAACTTTCCCAACACCGAGACACAATACTCAAGAACTACGACTGAAAGGAGGAGAGGCTAACCTTGGCTGATATTTTTAGAGGGTCTCAGTCAATGGTTGGCTGGCTTCAAGGAAGAAACATCACGGCAGCCTAGGCGTGGCGGCACATACCTGTAATCCTAGCACTCGGGAGGCTGAGGCCGGAGGATGGCTGCAAGTCTGAGGCCAACTTGAGCTATATAGAGAGCTCAAGACCAGCCTAAATTATATAGTGTGACTGTCTCAAAAATGTAAAATAAGAAACATCATGCCAAGAAAGTGCAGCAGAGCAACATTGCTTAGGTCATGGCAGATGGGAAGCACAGCAACGGAAACGGAGCCAGAGAGGGAGGGGCCAGGAACCAGAAATAGCACCTGAAGTCACACCTTCGTGACCCGCTCAAACACACCCAAAAGTATGCTTCACCAATCTCCTTAGCAGCTCCAAAGTTAATCAGCTTGTAACCAACCAACATATTGTACCCCTTGTCAACTTGACCCCCAAACACACCTTCTTAATCAGTAGTTAATTTCCTACTAAATACAATACCAAATTAATGATTCGGTCTAACATGTTACAACTACTTGTGTACAGCTGAGAATACACTGAGCTCTTCTCCCATCTCAACATTTCCAGGGTTTTTTCAGAAGAGATCAGGCACATTCATTCTGGTATGGCTGTTGACAGTTCTAGCATTTTTCAAAAGTCCAAGTTAAATCTCTTTTGCCACTCAAGGCAAACTCTTTTTTTTTGTTTTTTTTTTTTGAGACAGGGTCTCACTTTGTGGTTCAGGCTGGCCCTGAGCTCAGCCTTAAACTCTCATCACAGCAATCCTCCTGCCTCTGCCTCCCGAGTGCTGGGATTACAGGCGTGAGCCACCACGCCCGGCACTGTGGTATGTGGCACTGGTTGCTGCTGGGCGTGAGTCTCCACACCCAGTATTGCATGTGGTTACTGGGGATCGAACCTGGGCCCTTGTGCTTGCAAGACAGGCCCTGGAACCACTGAGCTAAATCCCTGGCCCTCAAGGCAAACTCTTAGTTGTAAAGCTCTATAAAAATCAAAACTGAGTTACATGATCTCAGGTATAATGGCATAAGATAAACATTCCCATTCCAAAAAGGAGGAAATGGCGAACAGAAAAAAACGGACTAAAGCAAAACTGAAACCCAACACAGCAAACACTAAATTCTATGGCTCTGTGAACAGCGTGTGGGGCATGTGGTGGTGAGCTGTGTGTCCCAGGGAGCTTGGGCGGTCTCGCCACTGTGACCTGGGGCTAGCCCACGTGGTTTCTCCTTTGAGCAGGCTTCACTCACAACTTTAGGCAGGCCGAGGGAGGAGGATTGCAAGTTTGAGTCCCACCTAGGTACCTTACACATGGTTTTAAGTCAGAAAAATTAAAAAAGAGAACTGAATATATAAATGAGTTCTAAAATATGTTATAGATATTGTGAAATAGTTGGAAAATATTCAAAAGGAAAAGGGAGGAGGGATAAGTAAAGAAGGGAAAGAAAAAATTTGATGATTAAAAAATAAAGGTTATGTATATAGGAGGGGTTTAGGGAGCAGGAGATTGGGGGAAAATGAGAATTAAGTCATTTCAGATCCTGGTACAAATTAATGTCAATTGTGATCATGGTGTATATATAAAATGTGCCAATAAAATCAATTTTTTAAAAAGTTTTAAAAAATAAGAAGGGCAGGGAATGTAGCTCAGTGGTAGAACACACTGCGTTTGATCTCCAGTATTGCAAACGGAAGGGGGTGATTTAAATGGATTTAGATGCTACTATCAGCAAACAGTTTAGACTGTTGCACACAACGCCATCGACAGCTTGACTGTGATCCAGACCCTGCTAGTGGTGAAGGTGAAGCTGTGCTTCTACACGTTCCTCAGACAGCCCAGTATCAGTCGCAGATTCGGTGCTCCGTGGCACAGGGTTGACCAGGCACTCAGCGGGTAAGGTCATTGCGGCATCATGCCTCCCACTGTGGGGCCCCTCAATCAGTTTGCTCAGGGCCACTCAAGACTCCAGAGAGGGTGCTGGAGGTAACGCTGAACACTCACCTGCAGGAGAAGCCCCTGCTCTTGCTGAGAGTCGTGCGGAGGACCTCCAACAAGCAGAAGCCGGGACACAACCCGCAGTACCTACCAACAGACTTTGAAAGGCCGGGAAGGCCGGGCATTGCCCCCAGAACATGAAAAACTGGGAATAGTGTCCCCAAAAGGCTTATGTACAATTCTTGAAATGCAGGATGCCTTGGGTTCTTACATCAACATTTTCCCTTTTTTTCTCTTGGCCTCTGTCTCCAGCGCTGGCCCACAGACACATGATCAGACCCAAAGACCATCGAAACCCAAAGAAACATTGAAGAACAAACAGACAAAAAACTAGCTGTTTCCTGCAACCATGGGTGGGGCTTATATATCCTTCTGGAAAATGCATTACTCATGAAAATGAAGAAAGCTCTATGTGGAATATTTCCTGCCTGGAAAATCCAGTGCCACTCTTTCCAGGCTGAGAGATAATGCCACAAGACAGTGAACTTAGCTACTTCATCCCAGTGGTGCCAATTCTGTTTTCTCACAATGAAATAGCAGTTGTCTGGAATAGCATAACATGAATGCCCATGTTTCTCCAGCAGTGATTAAAAATGAGAAAAGAGGGCAGGGGATTTAACTTGGTGGTTCTGGCACCTGCCTTGCAAGCACAAGCTCCTGAGTTCCATCCTGGTAACCACATATAACAATGGCAGATGTGGTGACTCACATCCGCCAGCA